>SKCR01024757.1:0-20903 GCA_019454045.1 Zanthoxylum bungeanum
TGGACTTTGGCATTTATAAGTTCCTATTACTTGTTGGATTACCAGATGCGAGTCTCCCTTGATAGACTCATGGGTTACTCCCATGTTGAGGAGCATTTACAACCCTAGTATCAGGGCTTCATATTCTGCCTGGTTATTGGTGCAGTACTCGTTCAATTTGGCTAAGACTTGGAAAGGTTCTCCCAATGGACTAACTAGGACAATCTCTATTCCAGCCCTTTCTGTTGTGCTGGATCCGTCGAAATGCATCATCCATGGCTTTAGGCTGCATTCGTCCAAATCCAGTTCTCTTTCCATGGTTGTGCTTAAGCATGGATGATCGGCCAGAAAATCGGCCAACGCTTGACTTTTGACAGCCTTTTGGGGTTCGTGCCGTATGTCGAATTCTGAGAGTGACAGTGACCAGAAACCAACTATTTGATGCAAGATATGACGAGAAAACATGTATTTTATTATATTGATTTTCGTGACCAGATATATAATGTTCGGCCTAAGGTAGGCACGTAGTTTAGTACATATGAAATATAAAGCCAAACATAATTTCTCCATGGGAGAATAATTACGTTCATAAGTCAGCAATTGTTTGCTGATGTAATAAATGGCTCTTTCACACATTTGTGTCGTCATCTTGCGCGATCATCCCAGCTATGGATTGCTCCTCAGCCGCTATGTACAATTGATTGGCTTTCCTGACACTGGAGGCACCATCACCGGCGGCTGGGCTGTGACAAAATGCCTTCAGTCTATCAAATACTTGTTGATGCTCTTCGGTCCAAACAAACTCTTCCTCGCTCTTTAACTTCAACAAAGAGGAGAAAGCTTTGGTCTTTCATGCACAATTCGAGATAAATCGCCTTGGGAAGTTAACATGCCCTAGAAACCTTTGCAGCTCTTTTTTGTTTCGGGGTGGCATAGCTTCAGTAATCGCCCGAGATTTATTGGTATCGATCTCGATTCCCCATTGGTGTACCAGAAATCCTAAAAAGTTGCCCACGCACACCCCAAAAGCACACTTGGCAGGGTTCAGTTTTAGCTTGAACTTTCTCATTCGCTCAAAGGTCGATGTCAAATGGCTAAAATGTTCATCTGTGGTTACGGATTTAGATACTATATTGTCCACATAGACTTCCATAAACTTGCCAATCATGTCATGAAAGATTGAATTCATGGCCAGTTGATATGTGGCACCAGCGTTTTTTAGGCCGAACGGCATCACCACCCATTCGTAGCACCCTAGAGACCCTTGACATCTAAAGGCCGTTTTGTGCACGTCGTCATCAGCAATGTAAATCTGGTTATAACCTGCATACCCATCCATAAATGAGTATACCTGATACCCTGCCGTGGAATCCACCAGGGAGTCGACCGTCGACATTGGGTATCGGTCTTTTGGCGTTGCTAGATTCAAGTTCCTGAAATCTATGCAGATCATTATCTTCCCGTTCTGTTTCCTAACTGGGACGATGTTGGACAACCATTCTACATATCTGGTCGTCCTGATAAATTCTGCTTCTAACAGTCGTTCGACCTATTTTTTAATATCAGACATAACATTAGGCGCGAACCTTTGCGGAGGCTGCCTATGAGGCTTATGACTTGACAGGATTGGCAGTCTATGCTCCACCACAGTCTTATCTAGGCCAGGCATTTCATTATAGTCTCATGCAAAACAATCTATGTATTCTCGTAACAAACAGAGCAGCTTTTCGCGTACCAGGGGGCCCAATTCCTTGCTGACATAGGTTATGCGCTTATTGTACTCGTCTCCCAAGTTTACCTCTTCTAAAGCATCTTGTCCCCTCGAGAAGTTTGTCTTGCGTCGTCCCTTCAGAGCGTACTCGTCCTCAAATGCGTCTTTTCCTTCTATCAAACAGTCCACTCCGCACAATTCTTTCACTTTATCTTCCATCTGGTGCATCAACATTTTCCCCTTTAAGGCCGAAATGGCGGCCTGTGTTTCGTCTTCCTTCCTTCGTTCCAGAACATAGGCCATTAAATTGGCCTTAGAGGCCGCAAGGGCGGCTTGCTCTTTATTCTGGTCGTACTTAATTGATACCGACATGTGTGGCCTTAACAATCCTGCAGGGTATGGCTCGTCATTCTGGGCTACGATAGTCGGGCTCTCCCCTTCGTTTAGAACCCTGGTTGGCCCGTAGTTTCCCTCATACATGAAGTACTGGCCGGCGAGTTTGTGTCTGCAGCGAAAGGTTTGTTGTCGGCGTGTACTATCTCCACTTCATCCTTTTGGTTCCAGAAGACCAGACACTGATGAAGGGATGCATAGGCTACCATGTATCCAGTCTCGTCCCAGAAGCATGTTGTAAGAGGTTGGCCCATCTATGACGAAAAACACCACAGTCGTCGTAGTGCTTCCCACCTGCAAGTCTAGTGGTATGACTCATTTCGCCGGTCGCACTCCTCCGTTAAAGCTAGTGAGGACTACCTCTGTGGGGAGGAGATATTCCTCGGACTTAGCCAAACGCCCCAGCATCCTAACTGGAATCGCATTGATGGCTGCTCCGTTATCAATCAGTACTTTAGACATGGGGATGCCATTGACCTTTGCCTTCACGTACAATGGCCTTAGATGCTTCGTCATCTGAGCTTGTGGTTTTGGAAAAATCACTTTCCCTGACATCCCAATCTCCATAGCTTGATCACATTCGCTATTGAGTTGGGGCAATTCTTCTCCCGTGTCCCATCCAGAAGGTGGTCGTGTTGGGGGTGCCTCCTGCGAGACGTGATTAATAGTCAATCTTCTCTTCTCGGCTTTGGTGACAACCCGCCTCACCTTGGGCGTTCCATACAGAACAAGGAATGGATATTGCCCCAGGTCTTCTCCCAGTGTTCCGACGGCTGGATTCCCGGCTTCATATAGTTCTTTAAGAAGCCGATTCTGTGATATTTTTCTCTTTCTAGCTTCGATTCGGACGTCGATTTCTTCTTCTATATCTGTCATCTCATCATCCTCGACTTCTGATCTGTCGTACCTCTGTCTGTTATCGAGAGCGGGACGAATTCGGCCTCATTTCCTTCGTAAACGTCTTCGCTCGGCCCAGCTTTCCCGTCATCATTTCTCCGGAATTCTCTGGACAATAAGTAGTGATTCGCCACGACTGGTGGCATGCTGCCGAATTGAATGACAATGGGAGGTTCCTCATCATTGGTTTCGTTCTGCTTTCTTTTACTAAGCTTAGCGTGCTCATCGCAACTGGTTACTTTCCCTTTTTTTCTCATCATGTGCTTTCTTGCTGTCTTTCGATTTTTCTATGGCATGAGGGCTGCGGCTAGTGGTGGCTTTGCGTCATTCTGTCGACGCATCATGCGACCGTAATTTCTTTGGTGCCTCCTCAGCTGTGTCATGGTCATTTCATCTACGGGAGGATAATTTTCGTCCGCTCTTGAGTGTACCCGTTGCCCTGGGCGTGGCTCTCGGTATGAATGCCATATGTTGGGTCGATGGATCTTTGGCCGAAACGTCCTCACATTTTGGACGAAGTTCGAGTTCTTTCCATAGAACCTTGGTGCAAAAGTTCGCGGCTGCCATGATGATCCTTTCTCCACGGGCCTCTCATAAGTGTCTTATAGTTCCTTCATCCACTCAATGTTGTTCTTGCACCTTACACAGATGTTCTTCTGGTCCCTTCGTTCTACAGGATCCTTGATCCTTTCCAGTGCGCTCGGGCGGCGGCAGTGTTGTCTTTCGTCCAGCACCACCTTTATCTTTGGCCGACTCAAAATCGTAAGGTCTGAACTAATCATATCTAACTCCGCCGACTTTGGGAAAGGGTTACTATCTACTGCCATTTTCTTCTCGAACGTAATTCGTCCGGACTCTATGGCATCCAGCAAGATATTACGAAAAACAAGGCATTGGTTAGTCGCATGAGACCATGTGTTGTGCCATTTACAATATTTTTTACTGTCGATTCGCTCGGCTGTTGGCAACGTGTGTCTGTCGCTCAAGCTGATTTGCCTGTCTTTGTACAATTGGTCGAATATAGCGTCAACTTTAGTAATGTCGAAGGCAAATTTCCTGCCCTTTTTATCATTTGCCTCACTGGTTTGGGGTTCCGCCCACGTCTTACAAACGTAAGGCTTCCCTTTCACCAATTCGGCCAAACATAAATCGACCGAGTCGGCGTCCACTTCGCCCATCTCATAGTCAATGTTTATATAATATGTCCCTTTGCTCGAATTTTTCACATGCTCTTCTTCTCGTAATAATCGCTCATAGCGCACCACACTGGTGGTGAGTTGGGGCAGGTCCCAAAACTCATGATCCTGTAATTTCTTTTTCAGGTCGAGATTCAGGCACCCTTGGGCGATTCTTATAAATTCCTTTTCGGGAAAAGGCACGTAACATCGGCCTCAGGCTATTTTAAATCATTGTAGAAACGTCTCGGCCCATTCCCCTGGCAATTGCCTTAAATTTGCCAAATCAGCTAGGGCTACTTCAGATTCGGCCTTATAAAATTACGCATGGAACAGTTGCTCCATCTGTTGCCAACTTTCTACTGAATTGGTTGGTAAACTAACATACCAGGAGAATGCCACTCCTGACAATGAGCCATGAAACAACTTTAGTTTGTGGAAATCGTTGACTTCCCCACACTGAAAGATGAAGCGCCATACGTGTTCCATAGTGGAAACTTCCCCAGACCCCGTAAAAAGGGTAAATTCCGATATCTTGTAATTTCTCGGCCAAGGATAAGCCACATCAACCCAATCAGGGTAAGGTTTCCGATATCTTGGCCGAATTGGCCGTATGCCTAGACCGAACTGGTTTTGTAGGATTTCGGTCATTTGCTCCCTTAGTATGTCGTTGTCATTAAATGGCATAGCCATGGGCGGCGGTTGCGGCCCTCTCAAAAGTGGGACATAATCGTGATTCTGTCCTTGAGAAGTTTGGACGCCCTGAGGCATCACAATTTCATGATGAACCATATTTGGCCATTGATGGATGTTTGGCCCCAACTGTGGTCTATTCCCTCCGTGGCTTGCTCCTCCCCTGAGAACCATAGGGATATTGGCCCCTTGTGGGGGGACACTACTGGGACCAGCCTCCTGACCGCTTGTTGCAGGGAGAGGCGTAGTCCACGGCAGTGCTGTTCCGCCGTTCACACATTTGGCCATTAATTCATTCATTGAGTTCAGGTGTCTGGCCATATTTTCGTAATGTGAATTGCTAGTCGATACAAATTTATCTATAACGTGCGCATTTTGGAGCCTGACTTGTTCGACGACATCCTGCGTGAATTCGCCAAACAGTGCGCGCATCGCATTGGGGCTGAATTCCCTCATAGATTCGTACCGGCTGGCATCTGCTAGACCCTCAAACTGACCTACTATGGCCGGAACGCTGAGCTGGTTGGTTTGCTCCAATCCACCTTCCTCCGCGGTTGAGCCAGTCTGAGCGTTTCTTTTCGGAGGCATCTCCACTTTGTTACACCAAGTCTCCCACTGTGGTCGCCAAAAACTGTTTGCGCGGGTTTTACGCGTGCATGGGAAAAAAGCGTGTAAGGTTCAAACCTCCTGAGACAAAGTCCCAGCAAGGGGTGTATTGAATCGAGTGAATAAGCCTCCAAGGGGCACAAGTACACAAGTTACAGTCCTATGGTATAAGCTAAGAAATAAAAAGATAAAATATGCTCGAATGAGTCTTCATTTTTTTCTTCCTCTTTTCCTCTTGGTGTAAGCGAATTTTTATAGTGTTGCTCCTGAACTGCTCAGGGCAGTTCCAATGTTTCCCGGCGATTCTTTGAGGCGTGCTGGTAACTGCTGAGTCACGTACCCCAACTGCCTGATTGTGGAGGGTGATCCGCCCAACCGTTATGATCGTGGGGATAACCGCATCACACGTCTTCGTCCTGACTACTCGCTCGATCGTCCTAAGTCCTTTGTCGCTCTTCGCTTCGTCATTCTTCTTCCTTTCGCGCTCCCTTTCGTCTTAGGACGATTTCGTCCTGTGGGGATTTTATATGTGTGTAAGTCGATGTTGGAGGTAACTCTTTCGTACATTTTGCAATTACGAATTAGTACTCAATACAGAGCAATTAAGAGTTTTTAATTAGATATATGTTTGGTTTAAGAAAGGAATTGAGATATTTTAAAACTAATTTACTATTTTATCCTTGTAGCATTTTATAAATAAAATTAAAACAATATAGACTTATATTATATTTGAATTAAACAAAGAATAAAATTAAAATTAAAAGCTTTACATAATACGTGTTATTAAAAATAAAATTAAAACAAATATAAGATAAGAGAATAAGAAAAATTGAATGGTGAAGCAAATATAAGAATGATTTGTAATTAAGACAATTTTGGATTTTAATATATAAGTAGAGATAATTTAGTCAATGTATTTAAAAATTTAATTACTTACTTTCTATCCCCTCCAAAACCCCCCACTTTTGGAGGGAAGCTAAAATTGGCTTAGGAGGGATTTTGCTTCCCTCCCCTTAAAAAAATTGAACCAAACAAATATAATTTAAAATAATCTCTCCCCTCTTCTCCAAAACCCTCTAACCAAACACACTCACAGGATTTGTTAATTAAGATCCATAATTTAAGAAAATTATTACTCATTATATTAAAAATTAAAAAAAAAAAAAAAAATCTCAGCCATAGTTTATTTATTTATCTAGCCCCAAAATCTTAAGACCGCCCTAATTTGAGATTCCTTCCAAAATTGTATACTTTTGTAGAAATTATGTGGCGTTTTATGAGGAAAGAGGTTAATACATATACAGGGGAGTCTCCGAGGGGTGTGGTTTGGTGGTGTAGGGTTCAGAATCTTACCTTAGGTTCTGAGTTCGAATCCAGGGGGTGCACTTCTTGTAAGAGCCTGGGACAACCGGTATATATATATATATATATATACAGGGAAAAAAAAAAAAAACCGGTTTTTATTTCAGTGGGTGTTACGTTAAGTTACAATGGACTTTCATACAGAGTATAGCACGTATTTATTTTCAAATTCAAGTCTCTAACAAAAATTGAAAAAATATATATTAATTTTGGTGAAGAAACGGGTCACCACTAATTGCATCTTCTTCTTGCTTGCCTGATATATATGTTTTTTAACCCAACGGCGCCTTTTCCACCTACCCTCGAGCTTCGGAGAGCGAGGGGAGTTTTTTCTTTTTTTCTGATACACGGAAATTCTCTCCTTCCAAACAAATCGGAAGTTAATACCCAAACCTAAATATTCGTACAAATTATCTCCAAAGGCCAAGTCCCAGCCACCGATCAACTGAAGTAGCCGGCAAACTGCCGTCCCGTCGATCGAACCGAACGGTACAGGGGCGAAGCCAGGAGATTTTCCGAAGGGATTTCGCAATTTTTAAAAGTTTAGTTTATAAATTCATGGGATATTTATATTATTTACTTGGCAGGTAACAGGTGAAAAAAATATTTGAGGGTCATATAAGAGGCTTCCCCTGGAACGGTACCTACTCCATATCCTAACATACTAATATTTTGATTTCTATGAAGTAAAGGCAGTTTGATTAAAATAATCGTGTATAAACAATATGTCTAAGAATTGCACGTCAACTGTTCGACGAAATGTCTAGTAGAAGTAAGCGATAGGTTAATACTTAATGTAACCTGCTCTAGTGATCATATTTTTCTTTAACTTGTTTGAGGAGAACATAATCAAAGTAAAGTCGGTTGAATTTGAATCTCTTCATTATTTGATTATTTTTACAATAAACTGTACAATGCTTATTGGTTGCTAGAAATAAAATATCCATGATCAATAACAACTTTTGATAATATTATTTTTATTTGTTTATATTTGAAACATTATGCTTGTTTATATTATTTATTTGTAAATTTAATATTCTTTTAATTATGATATTGGTATTTTATGGGCCAGGACAAAGCTGCATTCTGCTGATGCTACCATGGCAACAACTAAGCCTCGGTTAAGCAGTTTCTCTCGCAACCTATCAGCTGTACCGTCGTCTCAAACTCCTGGAGTCAAATGTGGTCCTAATGGCACTATGTTCGTTTCATCTGGGATGCCTGATCTTGACAGTAGTTTTCTACTTGTTTTCCTCTCCATTTATTTGTAAATGTTTTGTAAATTATATGTTTTTGTACTGCTATTAGTTTTAATTTGTATGCTCATATTTAGAGATACTTGGAGGAGGGTTCCCTTTGGGAAGTCTGGTGATGGTGATGGAAGATGCAGAAGCACCCCATCACATGCTTTTGTTGAGAAACTTTATGTCTCAAGGGCTTGTTCACAACCAACCTCTACTTTATGCCAGTCCATCCAAGGACCCCAGAGGTTTTTTGGGTACTTTGCCTAGTCCTGCCTCATTGAAAGATGATAAATCTCGTGATCGTGAATCGGAACAGGTGACTCTCTTCTTCAAGTCGTGTGTCTTTGTTATTTTTCTATCTTTGTTCTTTGGGTTAAAATAATATATATATGAATGTATTTTGTTTTTGAAAAAATTGTAGGAAAAGGGATTGAGGATAGCTTGGCAGTATAAGAAGTATATGGGTGAACATCAACCGAACTTCGATAGTCATAGAGGTAAGCTTGTGCGAATAATTTTTTCTTTAAATATTGGTTCATTTTATGGTGGATATTTTTGTTTTTCATGTTAAAACAAACCAATAGATAAATAATAACCGATGCATATTTTACTTATATTGAAATTTATAGGATACTTAAAAATGACATTATTACAATTCTGAATTCTCACTTCATTAAATTACATATTTATGAGTATTGTTTTTCTTGTCTTCTTGCATATAAAGAAAGCATGCCTTATAAGCAAATGAACTGCCCTTTTGCTCTGTGATGTAGAGTATTGTGTAATAGTTGCTTACCGGGGAGTAGTTACGGTCTTTAGTTTCAATATATGGTCCCAAGCTTTGTCATGCGGTTTAAAAGCCGTTACTCGCTGCTTGTTCCACTAGATGGATCTTGATAGGGATATAATTGGGATATTTCTCAAATTAGTTGCTTCTGGTTGCTAACGTAATAGAAATCTGGTTTTATGGACCACAAAGTGAAATTGTTGATCCCTTTTCGGCGTTTTACATCATAGATCTATCATATTGATCTTATGCTAGCAAAATACAAACATTGTGACTCATCGTTATAGTGGTGCAGATAATAAGCAAGATTACTGCAATGAGTTTGACTTGAGGAAGCCGCTGGAGAGGCAATATTTTACTGGGCAACATGTAAATTGTATTGCCATCCAAGATTCAAAAAGTCTTGCTGCTCTTCAGGAGCGTTGTGCCACATTCTTAGCTCAATTTCAAAGGTATTATATAATGCTTGTGATAAGATTTCATCTATGAATATTAACTACTTTGGCCCGCAAATACACACACTTGTGCTCACCACTATGTAGCCATGAATACACTTGCACCACTGATCTCAGGTGGTTAAGCTAGCTTCATCATCCTGGTTCTAAAAAATGTGGTGAGGGGCGGAGCGATTGTAAAGCATGGATTTGGAAGATCATGTTCAAATTCTTATTAATAGAAATGTGGCAAATACATAGAATTTGAATTTTTTATTTGGGGAATATGCCTTGTTTCATGTGATATTATGAGCAATTGCTTATAGTGATGGAGGATATCCGATATACAAGCAGACAATAGTATCATGTAGAAATGCTGTTGATATAGTGACAGTTTGGTGGATTTTTTGCTGTCTTGATGGAATGAACCATTAAACAAGACACTGTTAAAGATATGTTACATCTAACTTTACGAACAATGCTTTCTTGAATGAGTCCTGATCGCATTTCAGTATCACAATGTCTTCTGTTATTTGATAAAGCCATGCTGGGGTGGAGATAATCTTTTAGATTTTGAGGACTTCCTTTAGTGTCTTGATTATAATTATAACTCCCAACAGTCTAAATACCTATACGATTACTTCTAAATTTGCTTTTTTTTTCATCTTTCTTATAGCTCTTTCTAGAATGTATAACTTTAAGCCTATGTTGGTGGTTTAATTAAGACTATATTTAGGCATTTTGTAACTGATTTAGATAACACAGGTGTCTTAAATTTTTCTCGTTTTTTTCCTTTCCCTTTCAAATTCTTTCTTATATTTTTTTGTCTTATTTGTTTTATCCCCAGAAATGATGGCAGCAGTTCTTTGGTTGGTCGTATAGCTATTCAGTCATTATGTGCTCCACAATGTGGACATTCCACCATGGTAAGTGCCAATTACACTTTTGCTCTGAAGGTCTTAATCACCTTTTAAACTTATGGTTACAACCTCATTTTCCTTTTCCTTTCTATTTGTCCTGAACTTGATGAATTTCTTGTAATATTTTCCTTTTTGGAAATGGTTTGAAGAATTCAGTCTTTTGCACACTTTTCTTTTGTCATTTCAAGGCAATCCTGCACTGAACTTGATGTTTTTTTTTCCTTATTATAGCTCTCAACTTGTTACTTTGCAGGAATGGGACATGCTTTCCTTTATTAAATCTCTTAAAGGTATGATACGGTCTTCAAATGCAGTGGCTGTTATAACCTTTCCGCCTTCCCTTCTCTCACTTTCGTCCACTAAAAGATGGCAGCACATGGCAGACACTTTGCTTTCTGTTGCAGCCATCCCAGGTTTGATTTCATCTTTTTATTAGTATTATTGCACCAAACACCTCATATATTTAAACTTCTAAACAAATGGTTCTTTCAGACGAGGATAAGGAATTGGCAAAACTCCTATCCGGTTACCAGGACATGATTGGCCTTCTTAATGTACACAAAGTAGCACGTATGAATACTCAGGTAGTGTGGATTGTGCTTCATTCTAATCTTATATTACTACTAGTACTGAAATAAGCAAATCTGCATAATCCAAAATAGCAGGCTTCTTGTATGATTCATCTGTTAGTTTTATATATTGGTAATAAATTTCTTCAGGTTCCTGTGATACTCGAGGCAACAACATTTTCAATAAAATTGCAAAAGCGTAGGTTCTTGGTTTTAGAATGTATAAATCAAGCCCCAGTTGATGGCTCAAGTGGGACTTCATATGGCACATCTGGTAGTTGCTCTGGATCCTCCAAGACTGGGACCCTTGATTTTTAGTTGCAATGTAGATTTTTCGTCCATGATAAGTAGTTCAGATTCAAGTGAAGATCTAACCGCGAGTTCAACTACGTCTGTCCAATTCGATATAGAAGATGGATTGTCTATCAAGATATAGCCTCGAATGCAGGAAATTGTATCGTTCTTTGCTGCAAGATTACTCGGTTTATTACCTCCAGCTCGCCTTTGCTGTAGCATAATCAGAAATGCTACGAGCGATTGTAGAGCTGGTGTTAGTCTGAAATGTCTTTTTTTTTCCTTTTTATAGCTCTCAACTTGTTACTTTGCAGGAATGGGACATGCTTTCCTTTATTAAATCTCTTAAAGGTATGATACGGTCTTCAAATGCAGTGGCTGTTATAACCTTTCCGCCTTCCCTTCTCTCACTTTCGTCCACTAAAAGATGGCAGCACATGGCTGACACTTTGCTTTCTGTTGCAGCCATCCCAGGTTTGATTTCATCTTTTTATTAGTATTATTGCACCAAACACCTCATATATTTAAACTTCTAAACAAATGGTTCTTTCAGACGAGGATAAGGAATTGGCAAAACTCCTATCCGGTTACCAGGACATGATTGGCCTTCTTAATGTACACAAAGTAGCACGTATGAATACTCAGGTAGTGTGGATTGTGCTTCATTCTAATCTTATATTACTACTAGTACTGAAATAAGCAAATCTGCATGATCCAAAATAGCAGGCTTCTTGTATGATTCATATGTTAGTTTCATATATTGATAATAAATTTCTTCAGGTTCCTGTGATACTCGAGGCAACAACATTTTCAATAAAATTGCAAAAGCGTAGGTTCTTGGTTTTAGAATGTATAAATCAAGCCCCAGTTGATGGCTCAAGTGGGACTTCATATGGCACATCTGGTAGTTGCTCTGGATCCTCCAAGACTGGGACCCTTGATTTTTAGTTGCAATGTAGATTTTTCGTCCATGATAAGTAGTTCAGATTCAAGTGAAGATCTAACCGCGAGTTCAACTACGTCTGTCCAATTCGATATAGAAGATGGATTGTCTATCAAGATATAGCCTCAGATGCAGGAAATTGTATCGTTCTTTGCTTTAAGATTACTCGGTTTATTACCTCCAGCTCGCCTTTGCTGTAGCATAATCAGAAATGCTACGAGCGATTGTAGAGCTGGTGTTAGTCTGAAATGTCTTTTTTTTTCCTTTTTGTCTTTTTAAGTTTGGATTTTGGATTGATCTTATTCTTAATCTATTCAGTGGAAACTGATTTAGAGCAATTTTTGTAAACTGTGTTGAGCATGTTAAAATATTATAAACATTCAGGCATAGCCACTATTTCCTCTTGTTATCAATCGATCAAAAAAAGGAAAATTGACAATACTTTTGGTCTGTTGCTTGGTTTCTAAATTGAAAAAAGCTGGGTCTCTTAGGATAAATATGCATCAATAAAATAATGATTGTAGTGACAAAAATATAGAGAAATAAATCATACAAGCTGTATTTGAATAATGAAAACAGATTTAACAGAGTTGTTTCAGTTTCGGCAACAGAAATTTATAGCTAAATATGCAAAAAAAAATCTGCTATCTTCCTATCACTATAAAAAAAAGTTCACTCAACAATGATCCTCCTAAATACCCATCATCACCTAAAATGAACGTGAATAAACTTTACAAATTGCTAAAAACATACCATCACTTTTTTATATATATATACATAATGTGTGCTGCTACCATCAAGCATCTTTACATTGGGAAGCCATAATTTTGAAAGCCCAAGGAGCTGCCGCCTTGAGGCGGAAACTGTTGCAGTGCGGGAGGAGCAGTAGTAGCCTCAGGGGAAGAAATCCAGTTCTGATCAACGGGGGGATTATCGACGGATGTAATGTCATGGATGCTTGACCTTTTCCTCTCCTTTTTAACACTGGTCTGGCGTAGGAAATACTTCTGGGCATGACTAGCAACCTGTGTTGGTGTTCTTGTCACCACTACATTCCTCGATATACTCCTCCAATCACCCTTTCCGAACTTTTTTAATCCAATTAGAAATAACCTGTTTCAACAACAACAGCTCAATTTTGAGCATCAACTGTCATTCATCTATGGGACACGACCAATCAAGACCCCCAATTGAAATTGAAATCCATGGGATTCACTAACGCAATCAAATAAAAAAAAAAATACCCTTCAAATCAAACCAAGCCTTTTGACAGAAATTCAATGACAAATATTTACAATTTGTTATATCAGCAAATGAATCGTACCATCCAACCAACGTATTATCCATTTGAATAAAAAAAACAGAGAGAGAGAGAGAGAGTTGTAAATTTTAAAACGAAAATTCCGTACAAAGAATAAGTAAAAATACTTTTTTACTTTATTTTATATGAATTTCACTTACAAGAAATGAACAAAAAAAAAAACGAATAAATAAATCAATAAATAAATAAAGTTATTGATATGATTCAAAATTAAACGAAAATTGAAAAAGAAAAAAGAATACTTGTGTTCTTCTTCAGTCCACGGGGTGCCCTTCTTCCTCTCTGTTTCTCCGTGTTTCGACTTCGACGCAAAGGAGATCTGACTCGGTGAGTCCCAATCCGAGTCATCAGCATAACTCGGCAACTCAACACGACCGGAGTCAATCTCAATCACATCATGAACAAGTGCCTCGTAGTGTTCTTTAACCTCCATAGCTGACTTATCCGGAAGCTGACTGGCGATCTTCTGCCACCGATCAGGAGATTCATCGGGAAACATAACTAAAGCCTGTTCGAATAACTTGTCATCAGAACGATTCCAGTGAGTTGTCGAAGATGACTGAGTCATGGCGAACGAGTTGTCGTTTTTAATATCTTGTTGATACATATGAGGTTGATATTGTACTTTCTTGGAGATTTCGCATATGAAAGGAGTTTGGTGGGAGATTTTGATTTCTGAGAAGAGTCAAATTTTTTTTTTTTTTAATTTTGGTATTTATATGAAGTTAAGGGTTTTGGAATTTTGTTTTGTCACCAGCTCAGATTCCTAATTCAACACGTTTTTTCTTTTATTGGAGCTTTTTTTTTCCCCTTCTTTTGTTTGTTTTTGTTATTTTTCTTTAACAGATATTTTCCATTATAGTCAAAGTTTTTTTAATTAAAAAAAACAAAAGTAAATTTACTTTATGATTATTTCAAATTAAATTTTTTCTAATTTAAAATATATAATGGAGTCTTAATTCTCAAATTTGTTATGTGCGGGGAAAATATTCTCCAAGTCTGTATTTTTGTTCCTAGTTACCCATTATGTTGATAATTTTTTATAACTATTCATTAGATCTTTTCTGTTCTAATAGAAAATAATCGTTTAAATAAATTTTTGTCACGAGAAAATCAAGGATTCTTTAAATTTACAATAGACGGTCCAATGAAGATGTTGGTTCTTTAGGGGTTATATGCAAAAAATACTAGATTTTTTTTTAATAAAAAATATTTAAGTTTCTTTCTTATATATATTTTTGAATGTTATAAATTCTGCCGCCAAACTACTTGACCCAGACATAAACGAAATATGTAAAACCTCCGATTTTCTCTGGTTTTTATAAGAAATACACCAAATGAACTCAAACTTGACAATCAAATTCTAAACTCTTTATCACTAAGTCTTTCTTATATACTACACTCTAACACACTCAAATCCTCAATTAAACATATCTCATATTATTTAAATTTATGATCTCTTACTTTTGCATTAAGAGTTAAACTATTTAAACTATCGTATAATAAAAAAAAAAATAGTTTTAGTACACTATGACATGAAGTTAATAAACTGAGATCGGTTATGATGATTATGCCAATAAAAAATAATAAATAATAATAACTATTGGCCTACATTCTATAAAAAAAAAAAAAAAAAATTAGGGATCGAATATAAAAGTTAAAAAATTTTAATTCATCACGGAAATATTTTGGGAAATTATCATTTTTGGGTAATCTAAAAGGTTTTTATTAAGATCGCACATCCAATAATTTTCTTTTAATCAATTAATAAATTCATGATTTTGAACAAAACAACCATATTTATGTAAGGGTCAAATTTGGGCCAATGGTATAATTATCTTTTCGCCCAGACCCAATATCATATAGAGCCCAAATTCCTTCAAATTGCTTCCAGATCGAGGTTTGACCAAATACCCGAACCTTTTGCATCTCGCCCGTATTCAAGTGAATGCCCCAATGTCAAGCAGTCCATTTGCTTTCCACCAAAAAAGTATCACTTCACCTTTGATTCATCTCCACACATTCAGCCGACTCATCTCATCACCGAAAGATTAATGGTAAAACGCGTTATAGGTCTTACCCCATAAATGAAGCTCATGTGCCAACCAGAAAAACAAATCCTTTATCTCTATAAAAGGATATAAATTTCATAATATAAGGGGGCCTCAATAAGTCAATATTCTTACGAGAGAGCCTAAGCATCCTGATAAAGGCTCAGGCATTCTAATCTTAAGCTAAAAAAGTATTTCACCCTCTATACATCGGACCACCGTCCTTACGGCAGTTTACGGAGGTCAAGGTAATCTCCGACATTGTTCTTCCTTCACTTTTTGCTCGTCTTCACTATTGACTTGAGCGTCACAACGCCTACGACGCCCACCACACCGGTGGGTAGGAACTCCTCACTCACTCTACTTTCGTTTCGCAGGATCGTTAGTTCTCCATTATACAAATTCTCGATTGTGGACCTCGGACGAAATCCAACATCTATAATTTCTATCACTCAAACTTAGAAAAAAAAATGAGTACAAGATTTGAGACGGAATCTTACAGTAATTTACTGTTATGGTGATGCCATGAACGACAGCAATCAATTGTAGCCGCAGTCCACAGATCGTTGCCATTAATTCGTGGCAACTGAAGGGGTTTTATGGCGGAATATCGGTAACGCAGTGGAAACGCGAAAAATCAAAATTTTCCGATTTAAAAATTTTTCTTAGATCAATTAAATAAACTTATTTATTTAATTATCCAATTATCAAATTCTGAAAAATTACACAAGAGATCAAATTTCTTGGTAATTACTGAATTGCCCTAAAACTTTGTAAATAGATCATTTTAGTCCAAAAGTTGTCAAATATAATTTTGGATGATTCTAAATCAATTCTAAAATGTTTTTCAACACATCTAATGCATCAAAATCAGATTTCACACAAATCCCCAATTTCATCAAATTGAGCAATTTTACCAAATCTTTAAAATCCAACACTTTAATCCATTCAATATTTCACAAATCTAGCCTCACCACTTTGAAACAACTCTAAAACAATTCTAGGTCACCAAGGAGTGGCTTACCAATTCTAGAAGGACAACTTGATTTTCCGAAAATCAAAAGTAAAGCTTTGAAACTATTTCAAGCTTACTTACATGCATCAATCTTTCATCAAAGTTCACAACCAAAATAAACACAAACTATAAGAAGAGAGACAACACCAAAGCAACACAAAAGGATGCTAAGCATGTTAGAAATAATTTTCATGTTGAAGACTTTGAAGAAAAACTTACAAAAACATGATTTTTTCAAGCTTTCTTCTTTAGGCCTTCAAGCTTTTCTCTCATCTTCTTTTTTTGTTTATTTGGTATCTAATGAACTTCTCTAACCCTAAAAGATGAAACAAAACAATATATACATTCACCAAAAAGCCCTTGGCCGAAAATTAGGTATATAAAATATCTAGATATTATTTTGTTTCATTTAAAGTTACTTTAATCAACTTGCAAATTTTATCATTACACATTTAATGAAAATTCATAAGTCAACAAAAGCAACTTAAAAATATAACAATTATATTTATAAAAGGGTGTTGGCCGAATTTCACATTTTGTAAAGGAAAAATATATTTTCATTTTAAACAATTTAATTAAATATCAAAAGAAGTCAAAACCATTTTGACAACTCTTTCCTTTAATGTAAAGTCAAACATTTACACTTATAATCATTTCCTAACTTTATCATTTGGTGAGATATTTATATTTTAATTATATTAATCATTTAACAATTAAATAATTAATTAATTAATTAAATACTAATATCTCAAATATATGTATTATATTTACTTTAAATATCTAAAATACATATATTAATGATATATGTCAAATACTTTTATTTGACAATGTATTAATGTGTATTTAATAATATCATATATTAAATACAAATACACATTAATTAGGAAATGACGGTTCGGCCCGTTTGCATGCATCTTTCGTTTAACGTTTAAACGATTTATAAATAATCACCATTATTCATAAAAGTTGACATAATGCTCTACAAGTATATTTCATTAGTGAGATTCTCTAGATTCAGGTATATCTGTCATAAAATCTAATTTCGTGTCCATAATTTACACACCCGTAAATTATGACGATTACAGATAAACTAGCTGAATCATACAGGTCGAGGTCATTGCATACGTATAATCCATCCGTCACAGGTATCCAGATAATCCCATAGATATAGATGTAAACGTCAAATCTCTATAGGTATTATCTCGTCGACGATTCTATTAGCAATCTATAAATAACATTCGAAACTCACTTCCGAAGTATACTATGGCCATAGATTTAACTGATTGCTAATCACATATGGACTACCTATGCTCTGTACACAGAACTGACGGATCCTATCTTGACACACACAAGATATCCTGAGGATCGGTCCACACCCAACGAACATGCGGAGGTCTGATCTAAATAGATCGGTGACGTGACTGTCATCTAAGTGTGGAAGATGTCTCATACATCCACAGTGGTGTCTCAAGTCAAAGGACCACTATGCTACTCAACCCGGGAAGATTTTTATTGACGTTGGTGTATCATCCATTAAAAATCTTTGATGAGTCGTTCAGTGTTTATCCACTATAAACACCCACACGTCTATACGAGTTTCCCCAGACTCATGGTTCATTGGGATAAATCATCGGACCAAGTCTCGATATACGACATGTATTCGTCTCAACGGATTTGACTAACCGACCCGTGTTAGTCAATATTGACCAGAAACTATGTTTGATAATATATATTTAGTAGTGTCACTTCCCAATGTCAATTACAAACTAGTTTTGTAACTATGTACTGCATTATATATTATCGGACCTTTGTCTAATATATACATATCACTAAACCACATTCAGTTTCAATCTAATCGTAATCAGATCGAATATATATATATATATATATATATATATATAAACAATAGGTGTAACCATAAATAAGTAATATTATGGAAAAATGAATTGATCGTATTCATGAATCATACATAAATACGGTCCGGATTGGCGTTCTGAGCACCAACCCTAACAGCAACATCTACAATTTTTTTTTTTTTTTTTTTAAGTTTTAGGGTTAGTTTAGTACAACTTTTGATTCAAATAAAGTTTTTATTATTATAGTTTTTATAAGTATAGTTTTTGATTAAAAAATAAGGTGTTTAGTTGTGAGTAAAAGTTTTTTATTAAAAATTATTAAAGTATTTTATTATATAAGTTTGTAAAGTTGTGTTACGAAAAAAATGAAATAATATTATTAAGTTAAAAATCTAAATTTTAAATTTTTACTAGTAGAGGCAAAATGGTATTTTTAATTGTCAAAATCTCTACTTAGAATACAACCAAACAGCACAAAAAATTTTGAAAATAAGCTTTTGACATTAAAAAACTATTTTACATTTACTCAAAATCATATAAAACGGACACTTAGAGAATGTGACTGATAAGAAATGGTATTTTTATCTAAAAAGATTGTGTTTGTTTATTTTTAAGAGAGAATTTGGATGACCAAATTTTGATAGAAAAAATATTGTGTTAGTTACATTTGACTATTGAATTTATGGTAAAATAGTAATTGAATAATGTAAATTTTGAAATATTATATTTTATTAATAAACTTATGATAAAAATAATAATTATTACTAAAATTATATAAAATATAATATTTTATTATTTTTTAGTTGACCTTAATGTTAAAAAATAGTAAAATATTATTTTATCATAAGTTTAATAATAAAAAATAAATTTTCACAATTCATCTATCCAATTATTATTTTATCACAAAATTAATAGTATAATATAAATAACGCATCCCTAAGTGGCATGACTTGGTGGCAAATGACTTATAATTTAATTATCAGATCTTGAATTTGAGTTCAGTAACTGTATTTATTGTAAGAACATGGGGCAGTTGAGATTTTACCAACTTCACTCAAATCGGAATTGGGTGATTTAACAGTGAGGTTTCCCAACGTTTAAAAAAAAATATAAAATTTAGATATCCCGAAAATGATAATTTTTCAAATATTTTACGATCAGGGACCGCTACATAATCGGATTTTAAAAAATAAATGTATCACGTGATGCATGTAAAGGAAGATTTCGTTAAAAGCGAAAAAAAAAACAAAAAAAAAAATTAAATCATATGACTATATTATTGTCGATAGAAAGTAAACAAATATAATTCTCAGAAAAAAGTAAACAAGACATTTTAAAATGATAAATCATATTACTTTATTAATGAGGTCATTAATATTTAATTATTTAATAAATATTTAAATTCAAACGAAATGATTATTCCATTCATTCTTCGGTGACCGTGGCACGGGTCATGAGTTGCACCGGTGGAAATGGATTACGTAAGAAATATGATTGGCTGTAGTCAATTTGACCAAAAACCAAATCACCATTAATCATTATCAATTTCCGCTGCTCTTTTTTACTTTTGTTTTTTAGTTACAAGATGAATTCTACTTGAACTCGTACTCCTCTATACTCTTGACTCTCTTGAATTGTTTTTTTTTCTTTTTTTAGTTGGATGGTGTCGATGACTATAAATAGTCCGAGCAATCATTAATTTGTCTGAAGTAGATATCGTATTGATTAATTATAACGAGAGTATAAATTAATTTATAAATTCATAAAATTTTATATCAAATAATACAATAGTATTTGAAAAGAAAAATTAAAAAACAAAACGTGGTTTTAAATTTGTTTTTTGAGCACCATTTCAGAAATAGTAAATTTTAATATTAATTTTAAGTTGATGTATGAAATCTTGCTAACGTAATTATCATTTTAATCCATTTTTAATACTCAAAAGTGTTTATATGAATGGCAAGCACAAATCCGGGAAATATACCAAATATTTTGTCCGACGATTTAGTTTGGCTGGCCTTAAATGTAATTTACATTTGAGTAATTAATAAAAGGCAACGATTGATGTTAAGAGGCGAGGTTTTTCATTTACATCCAAACTTTTAAGCTTTTGCATTTGTTCATTTAAATGTGTTTCACTATAAGAAAACGGATTTTTAACGTCGATCTTAAAAGAGAAAAATGTTGAAGTTAAAAGTTTGACGTTGAGACATAAAGATACATAAAATAGACGTTAAAAGCTGATCACGAAAATATTTTAACATCGACAACAGAAATATCGGCGCTAAAAGTTGACATTTAATATTAAAAGTTATTTAAAAAAACGTTAATAATTACATTTAGCGTCGAATAAGCTTAGGCGACGCTAAATCTATGAAACGAAAAATTACATCTTAAAAAATATATTGTGGGACCCACCATAGACCCCACCTAACCAACCATGTATGGGCCCCACACATAGAGCCCACACTACAAGAAAACTCGAAATTACCGATCGAATATTTGGTCAGTAATCTCAAAAAAAGGTCGGTAATTACTATTACCGATCGAATTTTTTCGGTCGATATTTGAATCGTCGCTAATAAATTATCGATCAAAATAGGATCGGTTGGTAAAATTGCTGACAAATTACTTACCGAAACTTAATTCGGTC
>SKCR01024758.1:0-19794 GCA_019454045.1 Zanthoxylum bungeanum
TGGACATGATAAGGTTTATCATGAGTCGCTCTGAGCTACCATTACCTTCAACGGATATGCATTAACAGTGCAAAACTTATTTGGAATAAGGTTCCATATTAATCTGTTAGACAGAATTCATATTAGATATGATCAGGGATAGAAACAGAGTTTCTTACTCCTAACGATTTGGGTATGCTGGGCATATGTTTGGATGATGCCAAACTAAAACCTAAATCGGATAAGTGCCAAATGTAGTTATCCTAAGGAAAACCATAAGTATAGTACTTATACAACTCATTGGAGAACAATTGTAATTGTGCTCACCATGCGGTCTTCCTTAGAGGAATACCGATATGCAGTGGAAAGTGGGAGGACAGTAAAACTCGATGAAAATCGGAGTAATACTGTTCAAGGCATGAAGTCCTTAATGGAACACAAACTGTTCATCAAGGATGAACATATACCATTAATCTTCGTATACACAAGAACCGCGTAGATCGGAGAGAGTCAGAAAACAACCTAGGGTATGGGTTTCTGATCTCACCTCATAAAGATGTCAATCTTATGAGGAAGACCCAACTACGTATGAGAAAGTGATACAAGGTATCGACTCCCTTTCATGGCAAAGTGTCATGAGTCCGAAATAGATTCCATGTAAAACAACTATGTTAAAATACTAGTTGATGTACCATAAGGCATTGTGCCTATATGTACTATATAAGTCTTCAAGGAAGACATACATGGAAGGCAACATACCAACGTACAAAGCTAGGCTTGTAGCGGAAAGGTATCGTTATCAACATTATGTTGATTACGGTTCAACCTTTTACCTGTTGCCACGGTAAATCCATTGGGATAATGCTTGCTGTAGCTGCACGTTTCATGATGAAATGTGTCAGTTAAAAGTCAAAATCACTTTCCTTAAAAGAAACCTTTTGGAGGATGTTTATAACATCCTGACGATTTTGTCGTACTAAACACCAGCAAACTAGGTTTGCGTGTTGTTCGATCCATGTTTGGGTTGAAGCAAGCATAAAGTTCTTTGAACTATTGTTTTGATGTAATCATGATAGTCAATGATTTGATTCAAAACAGAATGATTCTTGTGTATATGAGAGGGTTAGGGGAGCGCACAGACAGTGGCTGTCCTTATAATAATGATAATGTAACATATATTCATTTCTGGAAATGATATTCCCATTAAATAATCGGTGAAAGCTTGGCTTTCAAGAGAAAAATCTCCGTAGAATTCTCGGGAGAAACAACCTTTATTCTAGGAATAAAGATCTACTAAGATAGATTTAAGTTGTTAAACTCTCTGGGAAATTGTACATTAAAATGTACGCGACCTGGTGTCTCATACGCTTTGAGCATATGGATTCACAATCAGGCCAATGCAAGTGATAGTCACTTGATTGATGTTAAGAACATCCGTTAGAATCTTAGAGATCTAAGGATGATGTCTTAATCTGTGGAGAAGGAGAACTGAAGTGACTGGGATCACTACTGCAAGTTTCCAAAAGGATAAAACGACTAAAACTAAAAGTCATAAACGGTACTATACAGTTTGAATAACGGTACAGTGAGCTGGAAATCTTCCAAGCAAGATACTGTTACCGAATAAATAACACATGCGGATTATTGCTGCAGCTGAGGCAGCAATAGAAGCCATATGGGTCAATAAATAAATCTAATTGGATTAGATATAGTTCTGTTAGCGGCTGAGCTGGGCATCAACACAGGCTAAAGAATCAATGGTTCATCAACGATCCAGATACATACTTCGACTATTCATCTGATTCGTTCGGATCATACATCGTAGCGATGTGATGATCGTATAAATCGCATCAGACGATAATTATGCAAATCTGCTGACGAAAGCTTTTCTCAGCAATTTGAGCCAACCGTACATAGTTCGGGTGTTAGGCACTCAAGTGACTGGCTAAAGGCCAAGTGGGAGATTGTTGGACAGTTATGACCCATAGCGTCACTATTTGTACAGATCATAGTGTTGTTGTACAAATTAACTATGTAACAAATGAGATTGCACTCCTATCATTTGTGATTAGATCACATTAGATATATAAATGATGGGGGGTCCTTATGATTTGTTCCTAGATTGAGAATGATATGAGACAGTATCAATCAACGAAGGATAAATCATTAAACATCCCTAGTCAGAGCATTGTCGAGATTGGACATCGATAGATGCGTAAAAGAGACTAGTATTACACTTGTGCGTGTTATGTGAGACATAACGGCATAGTTCTCGTATATCTGGGTATAGGATACTCAGGCAAGTGTAATAGGAGGGTGTGTTTCACCGATGGTACGGGAAACATCTTCGCTCTGGATTAGACCACCGCAGAATCCCATTGGTAGCATGACCTTGTGTCTATGGGAGTCTGCAATCAGGGTAGGTGTATTTGGTCTTAACCTGAGACTTGCACCGCTAATACTTGCGACAATCAATGTACTTTAGTTGAGGTCGTCCAGGGCTTTAACAGGTTCTGTGTACGCCGATGCTGGGTATATTGAGAATCGTAGTGTATTGGGTGTGATGTCAAGACGGAAGTGTCACTCCAGTCATATGGAGAAGATGGTCACGTAGGATACGGTATTAGTGCTCTTATATGTTGCGCGGCTATCGGGATATTATGACTTGTCATGTATATCCGATTATAGAGACTAGTTACCAGAACATCCGACATGTGCTTCGTACGGGGCAGACACATATCCAGCCCTAGGCCTAGCACGTGATCGTCCGATAACTGGATCGAAATACGCATACTACGTTATACTACGCCTGATATAGATCACATATTCCTGTAAGGATATTTTCGGAGAATTGGGTAGGCATGGCGCTTTGCTAGAGGCAACCTTGTCTTGTAAATCGGTAAAACGTAATACTTGGTACTTACGTGTTCGGATAGTCCGACGACCGAGTTTACTGCCAACATATCCGAGATCTCATGGGTCGCTTCCCAATGATACACCGATGACGTATGACTCGTATTATATATTATCTGGGATTAATTAGAAGAGAGAGAAAATTAATCTGGGATTAATTACGGAGATATTTTATCTGGGATAAAATATCAATTTAAAGAGAGAGAACGATTAATTTGGAATTAATCGATAAATATATATTCGATATATTAAACGAAATTAGATTTCGATTAAGAATTAAAATTAGATTTTAATTCGGGCACTTGAATTAATTTAGAATTAATTCTAGAGCGACGTGATTAGTAAATTGGATTTATTAACGAGGCATCGAGATAATCGTTAATTTAGAATTGTCGAAACCGAGCTCGGAATGTGTTTGCGACGTTACGTCGATTTTGAATCACGTGCCGCAAGTCGCATCGCAAATCACATCGCAAGTCATAAAAGTCAAATCACCTTTTGGAAAAGTAACTTTGACTCTTTGACTTTGACCTTAAAATTTTGGAGGGAAATATTGGGGGGAAAAGACTTTTGACCTTTTGGAAAAGTGAAAGCCTTTTCCTTTTTACTTTTTACCAAGGGTAAAATGATTTTAAATATTATTACATTTGTTTTTGTTTCTTTTTGGAAAAAAATAAATGGTAAAACATTTTAGTAATTAAGGAAAATATATAAGTAATGTGTTGGACACATTTTCCCTTAACCTAATCTTCTCATCCAACTCTCTCTTCCTCTCTATAGCTCACGCCCAAGGCAGTGGACTGCACTGCTTTGGGCGTGAATGATGTTCCATTTTAAGGGGTTTTGTGGCAAGATCCAAGTGCTAGCACACTCCTAAGAGGCATACGAAGGTGTTAGGGAAACTCACCCACGAGCGGGAATCGTTAGACGAAGCTTGGAGCTTCAAATCTCAGCTCAAAATCTGAAAACAGTGAGCAGTGGACTGCACACCATTGGCGCCACTTTGAAGGGGAAAATCTGTGTGTTCTTCTTCAAATCGTCACAACCGATCGATGTGAGTATTCCGCTATCTCCTTTGATGTATTCACACTTATTATTCATGCTTGTTTGATGATCTTGGGACCTAGAATAAAACCAACATCTCCGACCTACGCGGTATTTGTGTAATAGAAGATTGTTGTATAGTCTCATCCCGGATGGACTGTTCTTGTTCCGTTGAGGATTCTATGCCAGGAATAATATCACTCTGATTTTCATCGAGTTCTACTTTCCTCCCACTAATCACTGCATTTAGGAATTCCTTCTCAAGGAAAACCATATGTAGAGCAACAAATACTTTGTTCTCTCGTGGGTGATAAAGTAATATCCTTTGGTTTCCCTAGGATGTCCTACGAATAGGAATTTATCCGATTTGGGCTCAATTTTGGTACCTTCCAAACGTTTGACGTATGCCCAGCACCCCCAAATCTTTAGGAATGAGAAACCTAGTTTCTTTCATGTCCATATCTCATATGGTGTCTGTTGTACAGACTTTGATGGAACCTTATTCAAAATAAGAATTGTACTGTTTAATGCATATCCCCAAAAGGAAATAGGTAGCTCAGTGCGACTCATCATAGACCTAACCATGTCCAACAGGTTCGGTTTCTCCGTTCGGACACACCGTTTAATTACGGTGTTCCAGGAGGAGTCCACTGTGAAAGAATACCATATTCTTTCAGGTAATCAAGAAACTCGTTGCTCAAGTATTCGCCACCACGGTTTGACCGTAATATTTTAATACTCTTGCCTGTCTGTTTTTCAACTTCGTGTCGAAACTCTTTGAATTTCTCAAAAGTTTCCGACTAGTGTCTCATAAGATACACATAACCATAACGCGATACATCATCCGTAAAGGTTACGAAGTATTCATATCCACCTCTAGCCTGGCTAGACATGGGCCCACATACGTCACTATGAACGAGGGCTAACAGTTCGGTGGCGCGTTCACCCTTACCGCTAAAAAGTGATTTAGGCATTTTGCCTAATAAGCAAGATTCGCAGACGTCATATGAATTAGGATCAATTCATCCAAGTACCCACACTTTGAAAGTGTGGATGTGCGAGTCTTGTTTATGTGTCCCAGACGACAGTGCCACATGTAAGTTTCTTCTTTGTTACTCGTTTTGAGCCTTTTGTTTGTTATGTTATATGTTGGAGATAGATTTATATTCATAATATAAAGACCATTACTTGCAATTGCATTACAAATTTCTACATCATTTTTATAAACAAAACACACAGTGTTCCTGAATACAAAAGTATACCCACACTGGGTTAACATAGATACAGAAATAATATTCCTAGTCAAACTAGGTACATAATAACAGTCATGAAGTTCAAGTACATGCCCCGAGGGCAGTTCTAAAACAAAAGTGCCAACGGCCAAAACGGCGACTGGTGCCCCATTTCCAACGCGTAGATCAATCTCCCCTGAAGCCAGTCTCCTGCTAATATGCAAATCCTGCACATCAGTACATATTGAGTACCACAACCAGAATCAAAAATCCAATTTTTAAAACTAGAAGTAGTCATGTTTATTTCAATAACAAACATACCTGAAGCCGGTGCCTTGCCCGCTTTTATCTCCTTCTGGAGCACCTTGTACTCGCGGCAGTCACGCTTCCAGTGACCCCGCTTGCCGCACTGTAGGCAAACATCCTGAGATTTTTTCTTTGGCTTCCCAGGAGCCTTTGACGATTTGGCCTTGCTCTTTCTGTTATGCTTCTTCTTCGTCACACCTCCAGTTGCCTTGGGCCCAGCCCTAGGTGCCTGAGATGTCGATGCAAAGTGCGCCTCGCGCTTGTTGCCCTTTTGAAGCTCCTTCTCAGCCTCCTTGAGAGTTGACAATAACTCTCCAAGAGTATCATTGTTGTTCATCAAATTATAATTTATGATGAACTGTCTCCAGGAATCGGGGAGAGATTACAGGATCATATCCACGGTAATCTCAGCCTCAAAGACTATCCCCATGTTGGCCAACTCATCAATTTCAGCAATCATCTGTGTCACATGGGACTCAACAGACATGTTTTCTGACATGCGTGAGCGAAAGAGCTTCTTCACTAACTCGTACCTCTGCATCCTCTTATTAGATCGATGCAGATCTTGCAACCTCGCTAATATGTTATAAGGATCCAAGTCCCTATTTTGTCTACGGAAATGCTGAGTCATCGAAGCAAGCATAATGGACTGAGTTGTGTCACAATCATCGCTGTGAGTCTTCCAAAGCTCCAGCTCAAGTGTCTCATCTGGTCCGGGCTTAGGCCCAAGAAGTCTCTATAAAGTATACAACAGCCTCTCTGAACCTAGGACAATCCTAAGGTTCATTTCCAATCTGTAAAGTTCGTGCCTTAAAGACATTTTCTCTCCCATGATAATATCGCGGACATTTCCCTTTCCTGTCATCTTGACTACGATAGTCCAACTATCTAGTCAACGATAATGGGTACAGTCTAACTGTTACATAGAAAATAACAATATATTAGTCCAACTAATGAAGTAATTTTGACGAAATTATTTGAAAGCGCGTAAAGCTAAGTATCTGAATGAAATTGCAAATTCAATACTAGCCTCCCACTATTTTTGGCGAGTCTCTAACCCTCTGTTGAGTACTCGGGAAACCTAGTTTCCTAGTGGGCTAGGATCCCATTAAATAACACACAACCTTGACTTTGGCCAACAAGCTGTTTGATATTTAACTAGGTAGATCTCTAAGATCAATTGGATCTAATCCAACTCCTAGATCCGGTAGGTGGACATCCAAGTCCAAAACACATATACTTTATATATGCCAATCTGTCAAACATATTTTCCTAATTTTTTCCTCTGAATCAACTAAGCCTTGGCTTTGGCACAACAAGCTTAATGATTCCAGTTAAGCGGGACCCGTTGACATGGAAAGTTTCGTAATCAATATCGATGGACAAGAAGTGATCTTGACTTTGGCCAACAAATCACAACTTGGACAAGACACCGATATGTAACAAAACCTTCATGATTCAAACACATCTGTAATTGACAAAGGCCTTGACTTTGGCCAACAAGCCAATGCCAATTTTGGATCTTGAGTAAGAATCACTCAACGGAAGGAAAAATCGCTAATATTCTTTTGAGGGTTTTTCGCGTAAATTGGCAACCAATTAATTATCTTTGTTAAGGTCTCATCATACACCCTTAAGCATGCTTCTAAAACATCATAAGTGTGGACAACAGGAATCCGACGACGCTGGCTCTAGGCTCGCGTCTAGTTGGGAAGTACGAAATAACATGGAGTCGCCACCCGGTGTGAACCGGGACAAAGATTTAAGGCCGCACTCACCCCTCGCAAGGGAAGACCTCAAACAGTTGGGTTCGGAATGGTCCCTTACTTATGCCACTTGTGATGATATAATTTGTGCAATAAATCAACCGAGCCTAAACAACATATTTCCAAGGATAATTTGCTCCTAAGTTCGCATGCATAAAATAAACCATTATAACGACAATATCATACAATAATCTCATGGCATACCTCAATTATATAATACAGAAAATAAAGAACAAAACTAAACATAATGCGAATTCCCAACGCAAAATAAATGACTAATCATGCTTGAATACCATCTCATGAACACATCAATAAATACATGCGGAATTCAAGTAACGAATGACAAACAAATCAAAACATCATAAAACAAAATATGCGCCGTTTACTCAAGTGGTACGTGGAGTTGTATCCCGAGTGCAGATCATACTACCGTCTATTCGGAATCGGCTATGAAATTTACGTCCGGGTTTCCATCCTATATACCACGAGAGGCGACACATTTTTCATTTTATTCAAGGGTCACAACATACATCATTTTACCATATATGCATATTTATCTACTCAAGGGCCACACATGGATCATTTCATAATACATGCATTTACTATCTATTCAAGGGCCACAATCATGCATCATACATTATTTTATCTAATCAAGGGCCACAACATGCATTACTACATAAGAATCATGCAAACGAATCTCAATAAATAATAAAAATAACACTGAAAACGGATGTGAAAAATACCCTCAGGTCTAACCTTTTTGTCGGCTCTCGGACTTGCGTTTCACGACCGTCGGAAGGGCTATCACTCCGCAACTCTTCCGGTTCACTGGTTTAACGTCTTAGCTCGCTGTTTCGCTGTTTGGTCGCTGTTTTACCTCCGTTTCGCTGCTGTATGTGATGTATTTTCTACTCACCGTTTAAGCTTACTGTTTCGTTTAAGCTTACTGTTTTGCGGTGGTGCGGGGCTGTTTTGGGTTGCAGTTTGTGGGTTTTATTGGCAGTTTTCAGTGCAGAATTTCGGTAGTTAAAGTGCAGTTTCTGGTTGATGTTTGAAGTCAGTAAAGGAGGCTATATTTCTGGACAGTTTTGAGGTTTATTGGAGGGCAGTTTTTGGCTTATTGGAGGGCTGTGTGGTGTGAGGCTGCGATGAGTGAATTGAGGCGTGAATGCAAAGTGTGGTTTGCTAGGTGGTTGATCTGTGTTTGTAGCTTGGGTTCTACGTGGCCTGTTGTTTGGTCAGTGGGACGTATGAAGGCTGTTATGCGTGGCTGGTTTGTCATGAATATGGGGGGCGTTGATTGTTGTCGCTGTGTGAAGTGGAGGGGCGTAGGGCTGTGTGTATGTGGCTTCGAATGATCAGGGGGCAGATTGGTGTTTGTTAATGGCGTGATGGTTGGCTGTTGCAAATGGGCTGATGCGTGAAGGTTTGAGGCAATATGTGGGGTTGTTTTGGTGTTGAATGAGGCTGTTACCAGGGGCTGAAGGTCTGGTTAGGGACTTGTTACGTGGAGCAGCAACGTGGGTGAGCAGGCAGAGAGCTGTTGGCTTATTGATGGCGTTGATGTGTTCGGCAGGTGCTTAGGGTTTATTTTACTTGATGGGCGTGTATGTGTCTGCCATGTGCGTGTATTCAGAGCTGATGAATGGCATGGCTAGGGTTTTTTATTATTGCCGCGAATAGTCTGTGAGAGAGAGAGGCGAGAGAGATGAGAGATGCATTTGTTTAGGGTTTCATTATTTGTTTTGTTTATATATTGAGGGAATTAGGGTTTTGGTTAGTTTAATTAGGAAATAAATCAATTATATTAGGTGTGTCATTTTAGGTATTAAAATTGTGTATTTTAGGTGGGTAATATTTAAATTGGTGAGTGATTTATTTATTTTTGGAATTAGATTTACTTATTTTTGGAATTTTAATTTGGTATATGATTTTATTTTAATTTAATTTAATTAGTTTCATTTTAATTTAATTTGCTTTAATTTAAATTGGATTTTAATTGGTTGATGACTTAATTAATATTTTATTTAATTTTAATATTTTATTTAGTTGGTATGTCATTTAATTAATTTCATTTCAATTATTTAATTTAATTTGTGACAGATATATTTTAAATGTTTAATTATCTTTGGATGTGATTTAATGGGCTTGGGCTAAGTTTAAGTTTTAAAACGGAGGTCCAACAGCGAACTTGAAACTAAACACGTGAACTAAGTCCAGCAAAACGTCAATTCTTGACTCTTCCCTTCCGACGTCCGTTTTCCGCGATTTCCGCGACTTAAAAGGTAGTGCCTCCAAATGAGACTCATCATCGGGTTTCACATGCGAAAATGCAATGTCTACAATAAGGCGCATAAGTAAATTAATAGCGATATGTGAATGGATATATAACAACTTGTTCCTAGAACAAATCACTCAATTTCCTCTCCCCGGCTAACACTATTCTACTTCTACCCGATTACATAATACAATAATAGAAACCTCATAACATTGATGGGAATTAGGTGAGAAGAGAATACAGAGAATCAATAAGAGAGAAGGCTGGACACGCAGGTCCAATTTATAAATTATAAATTTACAACAATTTCTAAAATTGCCATTTTCCCTTTTAATATCCATCCGATATACACTATTCATTCATCACATCACATATATTCATTCAAGGCATGCTTTACAACCAATCTAATCCAATTAATTAGTCTTTATTAAGTGACCATCCAATGTTCAAACAATGATTTGATTTTTGCGCGAGTCCAACTCGTTTGAGAATAAGTACTCAAAGTACGAATTCTCGAATTATATCGAACTACTCATTAAATCTAATTTAAGTCGTATTCAATACTAATTCTTTTATTTAATTCCAAATTAAATATTTACACTTTTTAATGTGCTTTAATGACTTAGATTCCAAATCTAATCTTATTGGGTCTCAAAGCCCAATAACATCCAATGTAAGTTTAATTAAAGTCCAATGGACTTTCAATTGATTTCATAAGGCAAGGGCCTTGGTCAATGTGGGTCAAACCCAATTACCAAGCCCAAGTGAGGAATCACCCTCATTTGCCAAGAAACCAATATCAAGCCCATAAGGCCCAATTAAATCTTTAAAGCCCATTTTATTATATTTGGACTTAATGGAATGATTTAGGCCCAATTTGGATCCAATCCAATTGGCCTAAACCAACTTGGCCCAACCAAGCCCATTATGCCCAAATATAACAAATTCAAGCCCAATTCAAAATTAAGCCCATTAATCAAATTTTAATATTCCAAATTTTAAAATCCAATTAACATAAGTGTAAATACATAATTAAACCCTTTTAAATCAATCTTTCAAAAACATTAATTTATCATTTAATCATGCTTATAACATAAACTAATGGCCAACATTATTTCATGAAAAATCAAGTTATGCATTCGGCCAAGGTAAGGAAAAAATTCCGATTTCGTTTTTCAATCCGATCGAATCATTAATTGTCATTCCATATCCGTTTCAAGTCATCCAATGAACTCACAAACAAAAAATACCAAGTCCTTTGCTAGGGTATAGATTCGGCCAAGCCTCTCACATGGGGAAAAATTCATCCAATGTGTTTTTCATAAAATTGATGATGTATAACACAATGTTACATATATTTAAACATATTTAATCAATCAATTTCATCAAATCATGCTTCAATCAATTTTACCCAAATTTTACCCTAATATTTTTCATGCTTTAACAAGGCTCAAGATACCATTGTTGGGTTTCTAATATAGTCCCAAGATCATCACAAATCATGAAATAAGAATGAATAATTGAAAGAGTGGCGGAAACACACTTACAATGATCGGATGTGATGAGATGCTCAACAAAAATTCCTCCTTTCCTTTGATGAGTATTCGGCCAAGGAAGGTTTGTTTTGTTGAAGAAAATTTCCAAGCTCCAAGCTCCAAGAATGAGATCCAAGCTCTTGAATCTATTCCCTATCACCTTTGTTTGATCCACCAAAGTGTGCTAGCAAAAGGTATCTTCCTTTAGGTTTCGGCCAAGTGAGTGGTATATGGGAGAGAGAGTTTTTTGTTGTATCTAATACAAAAACCCTAGGTAAAAAAGTGAAAAAGAAAAGCTTTTAACCTTTCCAAAAAGTTAAACCATTTTCCCCCACAATTTTCCCTCCAAAAGTCAAAATGTCAAAAGTCAAAAAGTCAAAGTTACTTTTCATAAAGTGATTTGACTTCCATCACACATCATTGACATGTGATATGACTCGCGATGTGATTTACGATGTGACTTGCAACCGCACACGATTCAAAATCGGCGTAACTTCACAAACACATTCTGGGGTCGGTTTCGATAATTCTAAATTAACGATATTTCCGATGCCTCGTAAACAAATCTAATTTACTATTCACGTCGCTCGAGAATTAATTCTAAATTAATTTGAGTGCCCGAATTAAAATCTAATTTTAATTCCGAATCGAAATCCAATTTCGTTTAATATATCGAATATATTATTTTATCGATTAATTCCAAATTAATCTCTCTCTCTCCTCTAATAGTACTTTATCCTAGATAAAGTTTCTCCGTTTTAATCCCAGATTAAGTTTGAATCAAACGTCATCGGTGAATTCTCGGGAAGTGACCCAAGAGATCTCCGGATATGTTGGTAGTAAATACGGTCGTCGGACTATCCGAACACGTACGTACCTTGTATTACGTTTTACCGATTTACGAGACAAGGTTGGCTTCTAGCAAAGCGCCATGCCTACCCAATTCTCCAGAAATATTCTTACTGGAATATAAGATCTATATCAGGCGTAGTAGTATACCGTAGTATGGTGTATAGCGATCCAGTATCTGATGTCACGTGCAAGGCCTGGGGCTGGAATAGTGTCTGCCCCGTACGAAGCACATATCAGATATCATGCAACTAGTCTCTTTGAATTGGATAATCATGACCTTGTCATATTATCCCGATAGTTGCAACACTATAGAGAACCAGTTCTGAATCCCTGCGTGATCATCATCTCCATATGTCTGAAGTGATACTTCCGTCTTGGCATCATATCCAATACACTACGATTCTCAATAAACTCAGAAGAGGCGTACACAGAACCTGTTAAAACCCTGGACGACCAAAACCAAAGTTTATCGATTGTCGCAAGTACTAGCGATGCAAGTCTCAGGTTAATACCAAATACATCTACCCTGAAGCGGACTCCCATAGACACATATACACACTACCAATGGGATTCCGCGGGGTCTATCCAGAGCGAAGCTTTTCCGTACCATCGGTAAAACACGACCTCCTATCGCACTTGCATAAGTATCCAATACTTAAATATATGAGGACTATGCCGCTATGCCCTCACAACACGCACAAGTGCAATATTAGTCTATTCCGCATTATCGATGTCCAATCTCGATAATACTACGACTATGGATATTTAATGATTAAACCTTTATGGATTGATACTGTCTCATATCATCTCAATCTGGTACTAATCATATGGACTTCTACCATTTTTATTAAAGTAAATAAATTTACAAAACGGTAAAAGACAATTTCATTAATACATAGTTAATTTTGTACATAAACACAATGCCTTTTACAAACAGTGACGCTATGGGTCATAACTGTCCAACAATATGTTATGCATAATTCATGTTAATTATGTTCGCATAATGCGTGATTTCAGGAATGTCATATTTACTAGGTTACATGTTATTGTATATACATGTTCGTTCATGTCAAATATGTTCATGTTAGAGGGTTATGGAGATGGAATTCCTATCTTTTATCATTCATATCTTAAATTTCCTAAGTTGTGACAATATCTCCCTAATAGCATGTAGGCCCTATTTGCAGTGCTTTACCTGCCAAATCTTATCTTAAAGCTAAAAACATAAATAAGCATAATCTACTTCAAACAATGAAGTTATTAACCTTCTTACATGTTCCTTTTTATATTTTCACTTTTGAAATTGAACTAAAACTCTAAAAATATGAATTGGAAACTCATTAGAAAACTTGGACGAAGTAGGAAAACTTGATACTCCCGAATCCATGTTACCGGATATGGGTATTCTGCTTATCGAATCTTGAAATTCAACTTTCCCGAACCTTCTTTGCTTCATTGGCCTATTTTTGATTTTGCGAATTCAGGTTCAGATTGTTAAATCCGATTAACCGAATTATATTTTTTTATACACAGTTTTTGACACGAAGTAAAAAAATTTAATTCAGTAGGGTAAATTTAATTTTCACAATAAATGATAAATACTTTTATTTTATTTTAGTGGTGGCAAATTAGAATTATTCCATTAACAAATCATATTAAAGATATTTTAACAAAATTTCGAATTGAACATGGTCAATTATCCCCGCTGCTCTATAACTCCGCCACCTGAACGTAGGTGACTCAAAGTAAAGAAAAACCAAATTACTTTTCATTTTAACTCTTTGCCTTGCAGATCAAACTAATTGTTTCATTAAATTAATTAATGACAAACTAACATTAAATATAATAATAAAATCATTATTGTTATTATTAAAGTGATTAACGAAAGCACGCAATCTTCATATTTTCTTCATGCACACGCACAAACGACACAACAGCAAACCTTCACAACTTTCCCTTCATTACCAACTTTCCTTGATCCACATTCTGTTTGTTAGTTGTCTCATATATACGCATCGCTTATTTTCCTTTTCATAAAGAATTTTCCGGGAAAATGTCATTCTTCTACGGCTTGTTTTTGGGGATCTCTTTCGGTGTTGGATTGGTCGTCGCTTATGCCCGTTATGAGAATGTTCGATCCCGCAGTCGCGCTGATTTGGTAATCTTTTTATATACAAATCTTTCAGCATTCGTAGGATTTGTGATTCATTGTTATTAATATGTGACGAGACGACTTGTCGTTTTTTTTTTTTTTTTTTTTTGTAGGCAAAGATAGTGGCAGCATTTGCTCGGATGACAGTGCTAGATTCAAGAAAAGTTATACCACCTGAATTTTATCTTCCATGGGTTGTGTTTTCTCAGAGACAGAAGGTAAAATTTATTAATTAATAATTAAATTCAACAGACTCTAACTATATATTAATTTCTCTGTATCTTACTATTGATATTGGATTTTTTAAATTTCTATTTGCAGTTAAATTGGCTTAATCATCAAGTTGTCAAACTTTGGCCATTTATTAATGAGGTAATTAGTGGGATAAAATTTGATTTTCATAAAAAGTGTTAGATGCGCAAATTAAGATTATCTTATTAATAAACTAGATTTTTCTTAATTTATATAATACATTTTATTAAATTTTCTAATTTTGGATTGAGTGGGGGAGACTGTTCTCACTTACCTGGCTCCGCCAATACTTTTAAGCAAGTGGCAAGTGTTTACTAAACACTTTGGTCGCAAAGCTGCCATAAACGAAGTCCAATTCTTGTAATTATTTGTTGGGATTAACAGCAATTTTTTTTATTTATTTATTTTATTTATTTATTTTTTTTTTTTCTGGTTTTTGCGTTACACAATGTTGTAGGCAGCATCAGATTTGATAAGAAGTAATGTGGAGCCAATTCTTGAACAATATAGACCAAGTATCTTAGCCTCACTTTCATTTTCAAAATTGACCCTTGGGACTGTGGCTCCGCAATTCACAGGTTAGTTTAATTTTTCGATCTTTGATTTTATATTTATCAAACGTTTAGTAACATTTATGTAAATTGATCAAAAAAAAATTTAGATGGCTAAGTCGGCAGCTGTGCTTGTAAGAAATAAAATATTGGGATGCATTCTATGAATAAGATACATACTAATTTGGTTTAATGAATGGTGGATGTGTTGTTTAGGAGTTGGCATAGTTGAAAGTGAAAGTGGAGATGGGGGAATTACAATGGAGTTGGAGATGCAGTGGGATGGTAACCCAAATATTGTACTTGATATTCGAACAAGAGTTGGAGTAGGACTTCCTGTACAGGTAACTTTTGATTTCTGCTTCATGCTCAAGTGAAAAATTGATATTGTTCTTCATGTGTTTGTTTGTGAAGATAGTTTGTTTATTTGCAATCTCAGTTGTTTCTGTTTCCTGTTTATTTGAAATCTCAGTTGTTTCTGTTTCCTAAAGTTCGTTTCTGTTTCCTAAAGTGCATTTGCAAGAGCTTTTGAGTTATTGAGCTTTAACAGTCTATTCATTTTCGTTCTCTGGGTTTTCGGCTTCTTCATTTAGGTGAAGAATATTGGATTCACTGGGGTTTTCAGGTTAATTTTCAAACCATTAGTGGATGAGTTTCCATGCTTTGGAGCTGTTGCATATTCATTGAGAGAGAAGGTCAGTTACAATCATCTTCTCATTTTCTAAGTAGTAAAAAAATTTGTCAGGTCATAGAATGAACTTGAACGTTGTCGTTCATTTGACTGTACATACAGAAAGATCTGGATTTCACACTTAAAGTTGTTGGTGGCGATATATCATCAATCCCGGGGATCTCTGATGCTATTGAGGTTTGAGAAAAACCGTCTCAGTTCTTATGTTACTTCTTTAACAAGCAACTGGATTTCTTTTTCATACAACATTGTACAGGAAACAATACGAGACGCTGTTGAAGATTCAATAACATGGCCTGTTCGGCAAATTATACCTATATTACCTGGGGATTACAGGTATTCCATTTTACAGGAAGTTCTTTGGCTCTCAACTTCATGATTCAAGCTGCAGTCATTGATGATTGTCTTAATGGTTTTAGTGACTTGGAGTTGAAGCCTAGTGGCACATTAGATGTGAAGCTTGTGCAAGCTAAGGAGTTAACAAATAAAGACCTTGTTGGGAAATCTGATCCTTTTGTTGTGGTATTTGTGCGTCCACTGCGTGACAGAATGAAAACAAGCAAAACAATTGTATGTAGACTTGCCTTTTATGCTTACATTTTCCCTTTTCTTCAATCTCATATTGAATAATATTATATTGTATATGCAGGATAATGAACTGAACCCAATCTGGAATGAACACTTTGAGTTCATAGTTGAAGATGCATCAACTCAACACTTGACAGTAAGAGTCTTTGACGATGAAGGACCGATGAGGGCCCCTGAAATTATTGGTATTGCTCAAGTGCCACTAAAGGAACTTGAGCCTGGTAAAGTGAAGGATGTATGGTTGAAACTCGTCAAGGATGTCGTGGTCCAGAGGGATACCAAAAACAGGGGTCAGGTGAGGTTACCAACTGATTGATTGCAGCATTCATACTGGGTATGCATAAAATTGCGAGTAAATGTCACTGACTTGTACAATTTTTCTTGGCAATAGGTACATTTGGAGCTGTTATACTGTCCTTATGGCACAGAGAGCAGCCTTAAGAACCCTTTCAACTCTGATTTCTCGTTGACCACATTGGAAAAGAGCCTTAAGAGTGAATCAGGTAGAGTGGAAGCTGCTGAACTTGGAAAGCCGGCTACTCGAAAGAAAAGTGATGTGATTGTGAGAGGAGTACTATCCATTACAGTGATAGCTGCCGAAAACTTGCCAAAAGTAGATTTGATGGGAAAGGCTGACCCTTTTGTTGTCCTTCAACTGAAAAAAGCTGGAAACAAATCAAAGACTAGGGTGAGTTTCAGATTTCTAACACATCCTTATGAGCCACTTAAGCTTCAAAATTCAGATGGGTTCTGCTTTCTCAGGTTGCACACGACACCCTGAATCCAGTTTGGAATCAGACATTTGACTTCGTTGTGGAGGACGGGCAACATGAAATGCTAATTCTAGATGTTTACGACCATGACACTTTCGGGAAGGTAACATTTCATACTACTTTCATCATTTTGTGACTTACATTGATGAATTTAGACATCAAATAAGCTTTTCACTATATGAAATCATTCAGGATAAAATGGGGAGATGCATCATGACACTCACCAGGGTCATGATGGAAGGTGAGATTCAGGACAGTTTTCATATAGACGGCACGAAATCAGGAAAGCTTTTCTTGAATCTCAAATGGACTCCTCAGCTAGTGTTGCGTGATTCTTCTTGATCATCAGAGGCAATTATCATATACTTTCTGATACTAATACCATTTGCATGTCCTCATTCCTGCTAACAGCAGCAGTACTTCAGAAAGTTCTACCAGATTGCGAAGCCTGAATGAAGGAAAAATACAGTTTATAGAAATGGTAATGTCCTCATATCAGGATTTTATACAAAATATCTCTGGCCAGTCTATATTTTAGATAGAATTCTGATTCTTTTCCTTTTAAATTCGCAAGAAATTTTTGAGTAAACACATGTAGAGTTAGAATTGTTCTACATGGCACTGCAGAAAATAGAGTTTCTGCAGATGTAAATGTCCCCTACCATGCAATAATATTTGATAATGTTGGAATCCTCGTTTCCGGCTCCATTAAAATACTACAGAATCAGTTGCTACTTTCTTTAGAATGCATGAGTTCTGTTCTTGATCTCCAATAATCTAGTTGTGGGTCTAAAAACCTAATGATGAATTGAAAATATGAGGATACCCATTAAAAACTATTTTATTAGTCAATAATTATATAAAATAAAATGATTAAAGATCTATCCATTATCAAATTAATTATTGTTTTATCTGTGTGAGAAAGACCCACACTATCAAATATTAATTGAGATTAGTAGAATAATTTTGTTAAATGCTTGTGACTCTAAAGTGGATTTGAATTTGGTGCATGCTTCTTCCAAATATTTCAATTTTCTGCCTAATTTTTATTTACTGTTTTACTGGCTGCTTGAATCATAGTCATTCAAAATTAATTTCCTTGTTTTAAATAATTTGTTTCTTATTCAAGTTAAAGCAATCTTCATGTCACAAGTCTCTACTTGATTCAAGGATTATAATTATATCATAAGTTGTAACATAATACTTGGTCATAAAAATATTACATTATAATCTCCTGATATAAAAACTACAAGCTTCACATCTACAAAATAAAAAAAAAAAAATTGATAAAAATAATAATATTATTAACAAAATAATAATAATAACCAGACCAAAAATTAAATGATGAAGATATTATTAGAAAACTTACATGAATGGCATCTAAAAAATAAGCACCCATGCCCAAAATACCATGGTGGCTCTTATTTTAAGAATAATTCCAAGTAACATTATTGTTAATTATGTTTTTGCAAAATAAACAATAACAAGGTCAAGTTTTGACTTGTGAGTACTATTATAGGGAGATTTGAAACAAAATAATAAAACTACTTTCAAAAGCACAAATTGATATAATAGGTGCATATATGATTGCCATTAAAAATAAAAATAAAAATATCCCATTTAAAATTTGAAATGGTATTAATTGTGAAAAGGTTGCTCAAATATGAAAAATTAATTTGAAAGAGAAACGAAAGTTAAATTAATTACTTTAAATCTGAGAATATACATAGTGGCACTGAATATCCCCAATTAAAAAATAATGTGTAGAAAGAATATGACAACAAAATTGAAGTGAAAGTAAATAGAGGTAATGCAAGAAATAGACTGGAATTGATTAATGTGGAGTAATAACATCGGCTCCATGAGTTTTCAAATTTTACAAAATATGGCATAATCTATTTTTTTTAGTTAAATGAGTCCCTGTCTAATCATATAAATTTATTTACATACTAATTTCATATGAATTACAAATTTAAAACTAATAATTCATGTCATGGACTGCTTTGCCAGTTGCCACCACCCTCTCGTATCTCAATCTCATAGATTGTGATAGAAAAGATTCAATATTATTTGGTTAATTTGATATTTCAATAGAAGTTTGAGATCTATTTAATAAAATATATAAAATATTTTTATATTTATGAAAATATTAGGGATCTATATGTTATTATCTCATGAACGGAACTAACTAAAAACCAACAACAAAACTTCAAATATAACTAACACCAATAATGTTTGCTTCTATGTGTAATAATTCTCTCTTTCTTTCAGAGTCTGTCTCTATGTTTTAGGCTCATTTTTGAACATTGAAGGCTTGAAGCACAAGCTACAGTAGCTTGAGTTCCTAAAAAAATATTAATAATATTATTGACACGTCGTTGAGTGAAAAGTAAAAGAGCAAGTTTAAAGATCTGAAAGAAAAGAAACAGATCCTGTGATTTTTTTTTCATACGTACAGTATTTGTTTTGATTTGTGATGGGTTGGAGATATAGAGCTGGATTGTTCTTGATAGCTGCTGTTGTTGTTATTTGGGTCACCTCTGCTGAAGTTACCCAGGTTTGCTTTTCATTTTTCATTTTTTGGTTGTGAAATCTTGAAGTTTAATATTTTTGGTAAATTTTATATTTGAATTATTTGTAATTGATTTGGGTTTATACGACCCAGTTGTTGAATTTTGCATAATATTGGGTTGTCAAGTAGCTGAGAGATTGTAATTTAGATTCCGTTTAGTATTGTGGGAGCTATATGGGTGTTTGATTGGGGAAAAAAAACTTAACATTTCTAGAGATTATTTTTCAGTAAACATTTGTGGAGAATAATCAGCCAAAAAAAAAAACTAAAATGAACATTGCCTTAGTTTAAAAGTTGATATATATTGTGT
>SKCR01024759.1:0-11950 GCA_019454045.1 Zanthoxylum bungeanum
ACACTGCCCAAACAACCCCTGAAACCTTAACCATGCACACGCAAATTGGCCAAAATGATCCAAGATAACCCAAGAGAGAGAATAAGATTTGAGTTTGAAAAAGAGAGAAAACAGCGAGTGAAAATAACAGAAAAGTATAGAAAAATGACAAGTGGAAATAACGAGTGAAACGGCAAAACGGCGAGTTGAAACTGTGAGAATACAGATAAAACGGTAAACTGTAACCGCGGTGAAAACAGTGAAAATGGCAGAAACACAGCGGATCCGTTGAAAACGAACAAAACATTGAAAACGCGAACCCGGACAAAATAGCGGAAAAAATCACATCAGTGAGAACATTGAATGATAACCCCTTCCGGCACCGCAGAACGCACTCCCGGACAGCGACTAAAAGGTAAGACCTGAGGGCACCCTTTGTTACTTTACTGTTACGGACGCGGCGTATTCGGTTGACGTCAGATACGTCTAATCAGGTATGCGAGGTCCTACATTAATAGTGGCCAAGTTACTGGCCCACATGTTTATTTTTGTATTTGTTATGTTATGAAAACTCATTTTCGAAGCATGTAAATTTAAATGTAAGATTTATTTTTATGAATGTGAATTAGGTTGAATTATCATTGTACATGTATGTTAAGTAGTTTTGATTAATATTGCACAAATCACAAACATTACAAGATGACATAAAGTAAGAGACCATTCCGAACCCAAAGGTTTGAGGTCTTCTCTTGCGAGGGTGAGTGCGGCCTTAAATCTCATTTTCCCGGCTCACCCCCCGGGTGGCGACTCCATGTTATTTCGTACTTCTCACCTAGGCCGCGAGCCTAGAACAGCGTCGCCGATTTCCTGTTGTCTACAGTCTGGCGACTCCACTGGGAATATAGAATCGGCTCCGAAATGATATCTTTGTAATGTTTGTGATTTGTGTTTTAATTAATCATGACTACTGTGTTTGTGCTCGTGTTTTAGACTGTTGTCATCTGGGTTTATGCTTGTGTTTGTGGACTGTTATCATCTGGATTTATTTGGACTCTTTGTTAAAGATATGAACTCGTTGTCGTTTAAACTGGGACTAGTTCATGTCCTTTTTGACAATTAGGCCAAAATTTCTGAAATGACGGTGGGCCAGTTTGTGTTTGGGCCGTTTATCATTTGAAGTTATTTAGACATGTTATCGCAAAAATGCAAACCTGTTAGGTTCTTTTCAACTGGAACAAGTTTGCACCAACCGCGCAATATGTGATTAAATACTTTAAAATGATAACGTGCCAATTAGTGCGAATTCTTTTATGAGCTTATTATTTCTATACATCATATGCCATGCATACATGCATCACGTTAACCCTTTTTGTCTTAGAAGCCATTATAGACTCTCGTAGGGTTGGGAAAGAAGGAAAATTTGTCAAGGGATCATCAACCAACATGAGCAAGTCAGTCAACGAGGGATCCCGCCTAGATCGATTGGAAGCCAAGCCAGGACGAAGGGATCATTGGAGAACCTTCAAGGATCAAGACTATCCCCCTCAGAGATTGCCCCTATCAGAAACAGACAATTCTCCAACTTGGGTAAACCTTTGTCAAAGATTATTGAAAAGTTGAAGATGCAAGAAGAATGAGAGTTAAAGGAAGAATGGTTGAAGCCATACTTGTTCTCCTACATCGAAGTCTGGCACAGACTATCTCTGATTACAAATTTCAGCACATGCCGAAGAAAATCATATGACTGATGCATTCGCGACACTAGCCGCGACTTGGGAAAATCCAAAGAAATTGGTGATGAGACCACTTACGCTGACAACTGCAAGCAAACCAGTGTATGAGACAGAAAGGATATTGGATATGGAAGTCAATGACGGGAAGCCTTGGTATCATGATATTCAGAGGTATCTGGAACACAGAGAATTCTCAGAAAAAGAAGCAGAAAAGACAGAATGGCCATTCAGAAATTGGAAACGGAGCAGCGAAGCTTCCAGACTTAGAAAGGAATGAGTTCACCGAGCTGATCAATGTTGACAGATTGAAGCTGTATTTAGCCTGAGAAAGAGAAGACTGAGCAGTCACTAAGGAAATTGGCGGAAGGCCTAACCCAACGGGATATGGAATTCATCCATCCTGCATAACATAACTAGCATTCTTGTTTTGTGTGTTGTTTTTACAGATTGCAAAAGAGAACCCGCAGGAGGCGGCCAAAGACACATGGCGCCTAAGAGCACAATGAGGAGCCAAGCTATCACGAAAAGGGAGTATCTCTACTCTTGCATACGTACATGCATATGCCTTTATTTTTTTTTTGTTTTGTATTTGCAGGTTTAAAGAAGAAAAAAGAAAGAATAGAAAACAGCAAAAATTAAAAAGCGGCAAAAGCACTAAAGACGGCGATGAAGCCACCTTGACGGAAGGATTTCGGTCATGTCTGGCTGAAGACGAGGAATTTAGCGCTAACAGGGAGGCAACCAGTGCACTTTGTTGCGATTTCTGTTTTCATGTTTTGTGTATACATGTTGTTGAGTTTTTTAATTTTGTGTGTTATTCTTGTAGACAAAAGCAAAGGCGGAGCATGTTAAGACAGAGGGAATGGTGTTTGGGCAATCACAAGAATGGGAACTAATTTATTAGTGGTGGCAGAGTAAGGAAAGAATTCATGAGACACACCTTAATGAATTTATACCAAGCGAACAACGTATTGAGTACACAATTCCTTTACCTTAATTATTGCCTTGGCTTTGTTATTTTCTGTTATTTTCATAAGTATGATCCATACTTTTTGACCTTTTGTGACTTGTTTCGGGTATTTTTATAGACAGAATCAATAACTTTTGGGACCTTTCATGACACGTTGAGGTGGAAGGGATCCACAACTTTTTGATATTTTAGGACTTCTTTTGGTATTTTCTGTTATTTTCGTGGAAAGAATCCACGGATTTTTGACATATCACGATCTCCTTTGTTATTCTATGTTATTTTCGTGGAACGAATCCACAACTTTCGACATCTCACGATTTCTCTCGTTGTTTTCGCAGATAGGATCCAGTAACCTTTTTGACTTATGACGACTCCTTTTGTGGTTTAGCTAACCATCGTTATTGCAATTATTGTTCACCTCTTTTGCAGGTCCTATAATTCAGCTCGGCATTGCTCTCCTCAACACGATCAGACATATATCCAAAAAAGAAAAAAAAATGGAAGCACCTCACAAACAGCAAGCAGAGTTAAGCAATTTGTGTTTTCTTTCTGTGGATCCAACACTGGTAATAAACCAGAATTCATTGAGGCTGCAAAGGAATTGGGGCGAGTAATAGCTGAGAAGAACATGCACCTAGTGTATGGCGGTGGCAATCTTGGGATAATGGGAATCATTTCAAAAGCAGTTCAGGAAAGGGGCGGTCATGTTTTGGGAATCATTCCAAAACCTTTGGCGGACGAACATTTGATTGGACCAACAAATGGAGATGAACGCATTGTATCAGGTATGTCTGAACCACTCCATGAAATGATCAATACTGCTGATGCGTTTATTGCGTTACCAGGTGGACTTGGTACCCTTGAAGAAATATTCACGGTAGCATCATGGGGGCATTTAAACATTCATCGGAAGCCCATTGGAATACTCAACATTGAGCATTTCTTCGATTTTCTGTTTGTGTTTATTGCGGAAGCCAAGAGACATGAATTCGTCACCAAATCTGTGGAGATATTTTCTTCTTGACTGCGGCAAAGCCCGAAGAGTGATTGACCATATCCTAGCTTTTGAACCGAAGCTCGACCCTATCCTCTCCAAATTGGACTGGACAGATGGTGATCGTGGCAAGAAGCGCAGACTGGACATTGATCTGAATCGGTGATGTGCCCCCTGCTGACCAGGTATTCCAAGGCCTATTTGGAAATTTTATGTTTTATTTAAATTGATAAAAAAAAAATGGTTGAAAAAAAAATGAAAAAAAACAATGAAAAAAAAAAATTTGAGTGAGAGAAGTCTTTGATAGTTAGACATATGTCCGGTGATGACATTGAATGTTGTAGGGGGAAACCCTAGAAACGATAAGTGCGATACACGCTCTCGTCCGATATTCTGAATGGATTGATCTCAGTTAGGCTCACGAGCACTTGATTACAAGATCCTAGCAGTAGAAGTCTGAGTAGTTATCGAGGTGACTAGTTGAAGAGATGATGTATTAGTGAATGACCGTTTGCCTGGGTGTCCACACTTGTTTACCGATGCTATGATATATGATATGGTTGGAAATAAAAATAAAAGTCTCTGAAATAAAAAGAAAAAGAAAAATAGATCGCCTATAACCGATAAGCGTGAAGCTACCCATGGGCGAGTATTAGGACCACCATGAGGAGAAATGCTACCTTAAAGGGTAGGTGTGTCAGAAAAAAAAAAGAAAAAAAAAGAAAAGAAAATGAAAAGAAAGAGACAAAAGAAAAAAAGATGAAAATCATATCATGTTGAGTATGCTGAAGTAATCACAGAATGTGATCAAGACATCCAGGTTGGTTAGACCCATTGATTCGATTCTCTGAAACGAAATCACCAAGTTGGCTTACTTAAGGAATAAGCTGCGAAAGAGCCTTAGCACACACACACATGGAGTCTAGCTCAGATCACCAATTCAGATGAATGGACTTGAGTATGTCGAGTACTTTGAAGGTTCTTCGGTTTCCACGACGCGAAAGCATTCGTTGAGGACAAAAATATGTCTATCTATCAAAGATTATCTCGTGAGAGGTGGTGTAATGTGTGAGATAGAATATCATATCAGCTTGGGGGCGAAGCCCCACATCAGTATCAGTTTGAAGGCGAGGCTTATCTCAACCTGAGGGCGAGGCCCACATCAGTTCAGTATCAGTTCTGCCGGGTATGGCATTCTGGGGGCGAGGCTCACATCAATTCAGTATCAGTTCTGCCGGGTATGGCATTCTAGGGGCGAGGCCCACATCAGTTCAGTATCAGTTCTGCCGGGCATGGCATTCTGGGGGCGAGGCCCACATCAGTTCAGTATCAGTTCTGCCGGGTATGGCATTCTGCGGGTCGAGGCCCACATCATTATCAGTCATTGCCGGGTATAGCATTCTGCGGGTTGAGGCCCACATCATTATCAGTTCGAGGGCGAGGCCCATATCAGCCTAGGGGGGAGACCCTACATCATCAGTTCGAGGGCGAGGCCCATATCATTCTGCGGGTTGAGGCCCACATCATTATCAGTCTTTTCCGGGTATGGCACTCTGGGGCGAGGCCCACATCAGTATCAATAGCAGTCTTGCCGGGTATGGCACTCTAGGGACGAGGCCCACATCATTATCAGTCTTTGCCGGGTATGGACACTGGGGGGGCGAGGCCCACATCAGCATCAATAACAGTCTTGCCAGGTATTGCACTCTAGGGGCGAGGCCCATATCACTATCAGACTTTGCCGGGTATGGCACTTTGCGGGTTGAGGCCCACGTCGCTATCAGTCTTTGCCGGGTATGGCACTCTGGGGAGGAGGCCCACATCACTATCAGTCTTTGCCGGGTATGGCACTCTGGGGGCGAGGCCCACATCATTATCAGACTTTGCCGGGTATGGCACTCTGCGGGTTGAGGCCCACATCGCTATCAGACTTTGCCGGGTATGGCACTCTGGGGGCGAGGCCCACATCATTATCAGCCTTGTCGGGTATGGCATTCTGCGGGTCGAGGCCCACATCATTATCAGTTTTTGCTGGTTTTGGCATTCTGCGGGTTGAGGCCCACATCACTATAAGTCTTTACCGGTATGACACTCTACGGTTTGAGGCCCACATCGCTATCAGTCTTTACCGGGTAAGGCACTCCGGGTATGGAGACATGAGATCATTCCAGCCAGGTACGGCACTCTGGGTATGGAGATATCAGATCAGTTCAGCCAAGTACGGCACTCCGGGTATGGAGATATAAAATCAATTTTTCCAGGTACGGCACTCCGGGTATGGAGACATTTCAGCGACAACTTGGGTATGAGGTTTAGCGCGCCATGTACGGCACAATCAGACATCTGTGACTCTCTAGGTATGGAGACGTCACTGCGACACCCTAGGTATGGGGTTAGCACTCAGACATTTGTGGCACTCTAGGTACGGAGGCATCACCGCGACACCCTAGGTACGGGGTTAGCACTCAGACATTTTGTGGCTCTCTAGGTACGGAGACGTCACTGCGACACCCTAGGTACGGGGTTAGCACGCCAGGTACGGCATGTGGACTATGTGGACTACCGAGGAGTATATGGACTATGTGGACTACCGAGGAGTATGTGGACTATGTGGACTACCGTGGACTACCGAGGAGTATGTGGACTATGTGGACTACAGAGGAGTATGTGGACTATGTGGACTACCGAGGAGTATGTGGACTATGTGGACTACCGCGACACCCTAGGTACGGGTTTAGCACGCCGGGATGGCATTATGATGTTGTGGACTACCGCGACACCCTAGGTACGGGGTTTAGCACGCCGAGAATGGCACTGTGGACTACCGCAACACCCTAGGTACGGGGTTTAGCACGCCGCCGGGATGGCATTATGACATTGTGGACTACCGCGACACCCTAGGTACGGGGTTTAGCATGCCGAGAATGGCACTGTGGACTACTACCGCGACACCCTAGGTACGGGGTTTAGCACGCCGAGAATGGCATTATGACATTGTGGACTACCGCGACACCCTAGGTACGGGGTTAGCACGCCGAGAATGGCACTGTGGACTACCGCTACGCGCGACCCCTAGGTACGGGGTTTAGCACGCCGGGAATGGCATTATGACATTGTGGACTACCGCGACACCCTAGGTACGGGGTTTAGTACGCCGGGATGGCATTATGACATTGTGGACTACTGCGACACCCTAGGTACGGAGTTTAGCACGCCGAGAATGGCAGTGGACTACCGCGACACCCTAGGTACGGGGTTTAGCACGCCTAGAATGACACTGTGGACTACCGCGACACCCTAGGTACGGGGTTTAGCACGCCGAGATGGCACATTATCAATTTGGTTCGGAGTAGCAGGCAAACCAGGTGGCAGCTGGCGAGCCAGGTAAGTAAAGATGCATTACACGAACTTTGATAGGATTGTCACTGACACACACTGAACAAATCCCATCAAAGTGGGGGCGACTGTAGGCATTGCATTTTTGCATACCAGCCCAATGATGAGCCTCGTATGGAGGCACTACTTTTAGTTACGGAAGTTGCGGAAAGCGGTCGTCGGAAAGGGAAAGTCAGGAATTGACATTTTGGTGGATTTTATTCGCTCGTTTTGCTTCGGGTTTTGTCGTCGCATTTTCGTTTCAAAATCATTATTCGCTCGGAACCTTTTCCTCGCTCTTTCTCTCACACATATTCTCTCTCTCTCTAATTTTCCTTTTGCTTGTGACCCTTTAACTTCCATGCAAAATTAAAATCTACCAACCAATTAAATTAATTTGAATTAAATTAAATTATTAAAATTACCAACCAATTAAATAACAACTTTAACAAAAATAAACAAATAATTAAAACATAAAACAAATTAAACAAAAATACAATAACAAACTCAAAATGCACCCATGCCCCACGTACCAAACAATTCCCCCACACCAATTGTCTTCTTCCCCACGTGAACCCCTCACCAACCTTTCACATGCAAGCCGCCCATTTTGACAATTAACAAACCAACAAACTTCCCTCCCATCACCATTTTTGATCACCATCAACTTCACGCACAACACCTGGATGGCACTTGATCATTATCTTCACAGCTCCATCAAACCCCACACCAATTGTCTTCTTCCCCACGTGAACCTCCTCTCTTCCTTCATTAACAACACCATCCCTCACTGGACTCATCATTTTTGGAACCTCTTGGCAGCCTCTCTCTCACGGGACAGAGGATCTTCACCAAACCTTGCCCTAGCAGCCCTTAACACTTCTCACGAAAACTGAACAGCCCCTCTCTACTGCCACCACAGCAGCTCACATAGACCTTCAACCACTCCACGCATCAACAGCTCTCGTAGACCTTCACGCCCTTTGCCCCTTGCCTTCACTCAACAGCCCCTCCACTTCACTACCTGCTCATGCCACGCCTAATAAGCCATGTAACAGCCCTCTAACTCTCGCCATACTCCACACTTCATCAGCCCCTTTTGCTTCATGCCACATACCTTCAACAGCCCCATCATGCCACAACCTGAACCCTAACTCATCTCCCTCATGTCTCTCCACCTACGTCCACAGATCCCTCATTTCACGCCACAATCAATCAGCCCTCCATACCACAAACCGAACACAAGAATAATCAAACACAAAGCCATAAATAGACCAGAACACGCACACACAAGGCCATCACTCAAAGCCACTCACGACCGACTGTACTCACACCTCTCAAAAATCCACACATACGCTTGTCTCTCACAGACTCACGTCACCCACAAATGCCGAGACCAAGCCACTACACCATAAGCCACTTGCCTTACTAAACGCCCTAGCCAGTGCAACCATGTTCCTTCACGCCTGAACACATAACAAACCCTTAGCAGTCCCTTCTCCCTACCACTCTTCATGCCGAGAGCCACACCCCCCTGCAGTACCAAGAAACTCTTCATCACGCCATTTCCCTCACCAAACTGACCACTGCCGAGCACACTGCCAACAGCTCACTGTCGAGCCTTCACCTGCAACTCTCGGCAAGAGACCAACCGAGCCCCTAAGCCTCACTGCCATGTGAACCTTCCCCTTGTTGTTTATTCTAAGGTCCCAAGATCAAATCAAGACATGAAATAATGCGTGAACACACCAACGGAGGTAGCGGAATACTCACATCGATCGTTTATGTCGAATTGAAGACGAATCGAAGCCAAAAACGCACTGTCTTGCTCACGCCACTGCAACCAGTCCACGCTCACTGTCTTCGCAGTTTCGGGTCTCAAAACGAAGCTCCAAACTACTCGTCGGATGAGTCCCGCCTCATGGGTGAACCTCCCTACCACCTTCGCAAGACTCGTAGTGTGCTAGCACTTGCGGTTTTCACCATGAAAACCCAACTCTTGGCTTCCCTTAGCTCACATTTTTCTGGTTCAAAACCAGTCCCAATATTTCTGTTTTGGGCGTGAGAGAATAGAGCAAAATCAGAGAGTTGAATTATTAATTTTTGTTACCAAAAATCAATTTATATTTATGCCATAAAATTTATTAAATTAATAATAAACTATGACACAAATCATGCAATGGCTTAGAGTGTCAAACACTCAAACTCCATGCAAAACCATTGAGTGTATTGTACACTATCACCAAGCAATGCATTAGAATTAAATAATGCATAAAATGACATGTGTCATGTGGGCCCCACACGTTTCCAAATGAAAGTGGGCCCACGTGCACTCACGCGTTCGGGTTCGATATTTCCGAAATACCGAACTTACGTCGCGACGTTAATTAAATCGAATTTAAATAAATATTGCGCCTAGCGAAATTATTATTTACGTCGCTAACGAATTAATTATAAATTAACTCGTTTGCCCGAATTAAAATCTAATTTTAATTTCGCGTCGAAATCTAAATTCGTTTAATATATCGAATATATTAATTCATCGATTAATTCCGAATTAATCGTTATCTCTCTATAGACGATATTTTATCCTAGATAAAATATCTCCGTAATTAATCCTAGATTAATTTTCTCTCTCTTCTGTATAATCCCAGATTATTCAAGAGTGCGAGTTGTGCGTCATCGGTGGATTATCGGGAAGCGACCCATGAGATCTCCGGATAAGTTGGCAGTAAATACGGTCGTCGGAGTATCCGAATCACGTACGTACCAAGTACTACGTTCTACCGATTTACGAGACAAGGTCGACTCCTAGCAAAGCACCAAGTCTACCCAATTCTCCGGACATATCCTTATAAGAATATGTAGATCTGTATCAAGCGTAGTATACGATTGTATTGTGCATATTGGTCCAGTATCGGATAATCACGTGCTAGGGCTGGATAAGTGTTTGCCCGGTCCGAAGCACATATCGGATGTCTAGTAACTAGTCTCTATAATCGGATATTCATGACCTGGTCATAATATCACGATTGGATGCGCATCACTTAAGAGCACTAATACCGTATCCTGTGTGACATCATCTCCACTATGACTGGAATGATACTTCCGTCTCGACATCACATCCAATACACTACGATTCCTGATAAACCCAGAAGAGGTGAACACAGAACCAGTTAAGATCCCCCAACCACCAAAACCAAAGTTTACCGATTGTCGTAAGTATTAGCGATGTAAGTCTCAGGTTAAGACTATACACACCTACCTTGATTTCGGCCTCCCATAGACACCTAGTCATAATACCAATGGGATTCCGAAGGGTCTATCCAGAGCGAAGCTGTTTCCCGTACCATCGGTGAAACACGACCTCCTATCGCACTTGCATAAGTATCCAATACTTATATATATGAGAACTATGCCGTTGTGCCCTCACAACGCGCACAAGTGCAATACTAGCCTATTCCGCATTATCGATGTCCAGTCTCGATAATACTACGGCTAGGGAATTTAATGATTAATCCTTCGTGGACTGATACTGTCTCATATCATCTCAATCCAGGAACTAATCATAGGGACCTCTCTTCATTTATATATCTATGGTGATCTAATCACAAATTACGAGAGTGCAATTTCCTTGTTACATGGTTAATTTTGCTACAGCAACATAATGATCTGTGCAAATAGTGACGCTATGGGTCATATTATCCAACACCCCTAGCCGTGAGCCATTTACCCACTGACATGACCTTCCTTCACGCAACACTCAGCACCTTCCATTCACTGCCGAGAACTAGAATACTAACCCTAAAACCGACCACTTGCATGCATAAGAAACAGCCCCAAAATCCTCCAAAAATTGTCACAAAACACTGCCCAAAACAACCCCTGAAACCTTAACCATGCACACGCAAAATGGCCCAAAATGATCCAAGATAACCCAAGAGAGAGAATAAGAATTTGAGTTGAAAAGGAGAGAAAACAGCGAGTGAAAATAACAGAAAAGTACAGAAAAATGACAAGTGGAAATAACGAGTGAAACGGCAAACGAGGAGTTGAAACTGTGAGAATACAGATAAAACGGTAAACTGTAACCGCGGGTGAAAATAGTGAAAACGGCATAAACAACGGATCCGTTGAAAATGAACAAAACATTGAAAACGGCGAACCCAGACAAAACAGCGGAAAAATCACATCAGTGAGAACAGTGGAATGATAACCCCTTCCGGCACCGCAGAACGCACTCCCGGACAGCGACTAAAAGGTAAGACCTGAGGGCACCCTTTGTTACTTTACTGTTACGGACGCGGCGTATTCGGTTGACGTCAGATACGTCTAATCAGGTATGAGAGGTCCTACATTAATAGTGGCCAAGTTACTGGCCCACATGTTTATTTTTGTATTTGTTATGTTATGAAAACTCATTTTCGAAGCATGTAAATTTAAATGTAAGATTTATTTTTATGAATGTGAATTAGGTTGAATTATCATTGTACATGTATGTTAAGTAGTTTTGATTAATATTGCACAAATCACAAACTTACAAGATGACATAAAGTAAGAGACCATTCCGAACCCAAAGTTTTGAGGTCTTCTCTTGCGAGGGGTGAGTGCGGCCTTAAATCTCATTTTCCCGGCTCACACCGGGTGGCGACTCCATGTTATTTCGTACTTCTCACCTAGGCCGCGAGCCTAGAACAGCGTCGCCGATTTCCTGTTGTCTAAACTGGTCTGTATTTGAAAAGCTTGACGTATGAGGGCGTTACGTATCACCATCCCCCATACACCTATCTAGAGCCAGGAATGCAAGACCATGACTTTGGGGCGTTAAATATCGTCGTCCCCCAAAGCATGCCTCTCATGTCCCTGAAACTGGTGGTCTTGGGGAGTTACGTATCGCCG
>SKCR01024760.1:0-19861 GCA_019454045.1 Zanthoxylum bungeanum
GTCAACTCGGGTCAAACCGAATAACCAAAATCCAATCGGGATTTACCCATAAGCCCATAAATCAATCTTGGCCCATTAGCCCCAATTAAACTTTAAAGGTTCATTAAATCACATTTGGGCTTTTTGGAAGCGGTTTTGGGCCAATTGGATCCAATCCAATTTGCCTAAACCTAACTTTGTACAACAAAGCCCAACAAGCCCAATGACAACTTTAAAAGCCAAAATCCAATTTCAAGGCCCAATTAATTAAATACAAAAATCCAATTTCACATTCAATTAACCTAAAGTGTATTACATGATTAATTACCCAAATTAACATTTCTAAAACATTAATTTTTACAATTAATCATGCACAATTTCATTATCACATGCCCACACATTTAATGAAAAATCAAACACATTTTCATGCTTCAAAGTCTTGGCAATTTGGGGATTTTATGTCCGATTCAAATTCAATCCAATCAATTACACAATCGACATTAAATCATATCCCCAAATGATTTCCAATTCATCTAATGAACAAAAAATCAAAATTCCAAGACAATAAGGGCTTATCCCATTCGGGCACCATAAGCAAATTGGGGAAAAATGATCCAATCACATTTTCATGAAATTGATCCAATCAATCTTCAATTCAACCATATTTAGCATACTTAATCATCCAAATTCATAAAATCATGCTCAAATTCAAAATACCCAATTTATCATTTTAGGCGAACTTTAATATTTGGGAAAAATGTTTCAACATTAATTCATGAGATTGATCCAATCAATATTCAATTAAACATGTATTAAGCATACTTAAACATCCAATTTATTCAAATCATGCTCAAATACAAAATACCCAAATTTTAAACCCTAAACTTTCATGCTTGAACCTAGCTCTTGATGCCATTGATGGTTTTATTCTAGGTCCTAGATCATCAAACAAGCATGAATAATAAGTGTGAATACATCAAGGAGATAGCGGAATACTCACATCGATTGGTTGTGACGATTTGTAAGAAAACAAAATGATTTTCCCCTTCAAGTGGCGCCAATAGCAGTGCAGTCCACTGCTCACTGTTTTCAGTTTTTGGTCCATGAATTTGAGCCTCGAACTTGCGTCAAACGATTCCCGGCTCGTGGGTGAGTTTCCCTAACACCTTCGTATGCCTCTTAGGAGTGTGCTAGCACTTGGATCTTGCCACAAAACCCTCAAAATGGATCATCATTTTCGGCCAACCCTTGGGCAGTTCACTGCCTTGGGCGTGACCATGTGAGAGGAAAAGAGAGATGAATGAGAGATTAGGTTAGGGAAAAAGTGTAAAACATTTCACTTATATAATTTCCAAAATTACTAAAATGTTTTACCATTTTATTTCTTTTCCAAAAAGATAAACACAAATGTAATAATGTTTATTAAATCATTTTACCTTGGTAAAAGGAAAAAAAAAGGCTTTCACTTTTCCAAAAAGTTAAAAGTCTTTTCCCCCCCCAAAATTTCCCTCCAAATTTTAAAGGTCAAAGTCAAATAGTCAAAGTTACTTTTCCAAAAAGCGTTTTAACTTTTATGACTTGCGATGTGATTTGCAAATGCGACTTGCGGCACGTGATTCAAAATCGACGTAACTTCGCAAACACATTCTGAGCTCGGTTTCGATAATTCTAAATTAACGATTTTCTCGATGCCTCGTTAATGAATCCAATTTACTAATCACGTCGCTCGAGAATTAATTCTAAATTAATTCAAGTACCCGAATTAAAATCTAATTTTAATTCCTAATCGAAATCCAATTCGTTTAATATATCGAATATATTATTTATCGATTAATTCAAATTAATCATTCTCTCTCTTAAATTGATATTTTATCCTAGATAAAATATCTCCGCAATTAATCCCAGATTAATTTTCTCTCTCTTTTCGAAATAATCCCAGATTAATTAAAGTGCGAGTCATACGTCATCGGTGTATCATTGGGAAGCGACCCATGAGATCTCCGGAATGTTGGCAGTAAATTCGGTTATTGGACTATCCGAACACGTACGTACCAGTACTACGTTTTACCGATTCACAAGACAAGGTTGGCTTCTAGCAAAGCGCCATGCCTACCCAATTCTCCGGAAATATCCTTACAGGAATATATTGATCTGTATTAGGCGTAGTATACATCGTATAGTGCATATCGATCTAGTATCGGATGGTCACGTGCTAGGCCTGGGGCTGGAGTTGTGTCTGCCCCGTACGAAGCACATGTCGGATGTCTGGTAACTAATCTCTATAATCGGATATACATGACCTAGTCATAATATCCCGATGGCTGCGCAGCACTTAAGAGCACTAATACCGTATCCTACGTGACATCATCTCCACTATGACTGGAGTGATACTTCTATCTTAACATCACACCCAATACTCTACGATTCTCAATATACCCAGTATTGGCGTACACAGAACCGGTTAAAGCCCTGGACGACCCCAACCAAAGTATATTGATTGTCATAAGTATTAGCGGTGCAAGTCTAAGGTTAAGACCAAATACACCTACCCTGATGTCGGACTCCCATAGACACAAAGTCAAACTACCAATGGGATTCCGAGGGGGTCTATCCAGAGCGAAGCTGTTTCCCGTACCATCGGTGAAACACAACCTCCTACCGCACTTGCATAAGTATCCAATACTTAAATATATGAGAACTATGCCCGTTATGCCCTCACAACGTGCACAAGTGCAATACTAGTCTTTTACGCATTACCGATGTCCAATCTCGATAATACTCTGACTAGGGATATTTAATGATTAATCCTTTGTGGACTGATACTGTCTCATATCATTCTCAATCCAGGAACTAATCATAGGGACCTCCTATCATTTATATATCTAAGGTGATCTAATCACAAATGATAAGATAGCAATCTCCTTTGTCACATAGTTAATTTGTACAACAACACCATGATCTGTACAAATAGTGACGCTATGGGTCATAATTGTCCAACAGGTGCGCCTTGCGCTACTTGCCTTATTGCAAACTTTGACTTTATCTCCTTGAGAATAGTCATTAACCCTCCAAGAGTTAAGTATTGCAATTTAGTACTTCTAAGATCTTAGAATAGACCTTATGAAGATCCTTCAATTTCTTCATCATACTTTAAGGATCTAATCCTTAGTTCTGATTCAGAAATTAAGGAGTCTACTGCGACAAGCTCAATGGATTAAGCACTAAAGTTATCATTACATGAATATTCCAAATATCATGCTCTACTTTTTGCTTAAGTCCGGGCTTTAGGCTTAATATATTATTTTATCAAATAAAATAACTTATTATTTTCCACGACTATCCTGAAACTTTATTCACAATTTGAAAATTAAACATTTAAATACATTTTCCCTAGGATTATGTTTTAAATGTCAATCTTTCAATTTTATCTTGATTCTAATAGTCCAACTATTTAATCAACGATTTAGGTACTATTTATTATAATGATTACAATAGTCCAACTATTTAATCAACTATAATTTTAATTGTTTGAATATAGTCCAACTATTTATTAAAACAACAATTTAAATATTAGTCCAACTAACATTTAATTTATCGACGAATGATATTTGTTTGAGCGCGTATGGCAAGAAATTAAACGAATATTGCAAATTCAATTCTTGCCTCCCACATTTTTTCGGCGAGCCTCTAACCCTCTGTCGAGTACTCAGGAAACCGTGTTTCCTAGTGGGCTAGGATCCCGTTAAATATCACACAATCTTGACTTTGGCCAACAAATTGTATGATAATTAACTAGGTAGATCTCTAATATCAATTGGATCCCATCCAATTTCTAGATCCAGTAGGGGGACATCCAAGTCCGAAACATATAACTTATATATGCCAATATATCCAATATATTGCCTAACATTTTTCCTCTGAATCAACTAAGCCTTGGCTTTGGCACAACAAACTTAGTGATCCCAATTAAATGCGACCCATTGACCATGGAAAGCTTCGTAATCAATGTCGATGGACAAGAAGTGGTCTTGACTTTGGCCAACAAACCACAACTTGGACAAGACACTGATATGGAACAAAGCTCTCGTGATTCAAACACATCCTCGATGAACAAAGGTCTTGACTTTGGCCAACAAGCCAATGCCAGTCTTAGATCTTGAGTGAGAATCACTCAATGGAAGGAAAAACGCTTAATATTTTGCGAGGGTTTTTCGAGTGCAAATTGGCAACCAATTTATTATCTTTGTTAAGGTCTCATCATCATACACCCTTAAACATGCATTCTAAACACATAATAAAGCGCGTATAATAAAATAATAATGATATGCGGATGGATACTTTACACATTGATCCTAGATCAAATCTCTCACTTTCTCTCTCCCGCTAGCACAAGTATCACTTCTACCCGTTACACTACACTTCTAAAGAAACCTCATTTACATTGATGGGAATAGGTGAGAAAAGAATATAAAGAATATGGAGGTATAAGGCTGGACACGCAGGTCCAATTAATAAATCAAATTTATTACAATAATTTCTAAAATTTTTCCACCCATCTAATATCCATCCGATATACATTATTCATGCATCGCAACCATGTATTCACACAAGCATGTTATCAATCAATCTAATCAAATTAATTAATCTGATAATTAGTGACCATCCAATATTCAAACAACGATTTGATTTTGCTCGAGTCAAACTCATTTTTGCGAACAAGTACTCAAAGTACATATTCTCGAATTAATTAAATTACATAATTAAATCCAGTTTAATTTGTATTTAATACTAATTCACTATTTAACTCCAAATTAAATATTACACTTTATTAACGAACTTTTACGACTTAAATTCCAAATTTAATCGCTACGGGTCTCAAAGCCTGATTAACGTCCAACGTCAATTTAATTAAAGTCCAATGGGCTTTTAATTAATTTCTTAAGGCGTGGACTTTTGGTCAACTCGGGTCAAACCGATAACCAAAGTCCAATCCGGGAATTACCCTATAAGCCTAGAAATCAATTTAGGCCCATTAGGCCAAATTAAACTTTAAAGATCCATTAGTCGCATTTGGGCTTTATGGAAGCGGTTTTGGGCCCAATTGGATCCAATCCATTTTGCCTAAACCCAACTTAGTACAACCAAGCCCATTTAGCCCATTTACAACATTAAAAGCCCAATTTTACAAAATAGGCCCAAATAATTAAATTCCAAAAATCCAATTTCTTAATTTAATTACTTAAAGTGTATAACACAATTAACTACCCAATTAACATTTCTAAAACGTCAATTTAGCTAATTAATCATGCTCATCAACAACAAAACATGTCCAATACATTTCATCAAAAAAATCAAACCCAATTACATGCATATTGTTCTCGGCAATGGAGGGATTATTTTTTCCAATTCGAATTCAATCCAATTAAATCCAAACCAACAATAGATCAATATCCCCAAATGTTTTCCAACACATCCAATGATCAAAAAATCAAAAATCCAAGACAATTAGGGTTCCTTAACTTTCGGCCAAGCTAAGATGATTAGGGAAAATTGTTTCAAATAATTTTTCAACAAATTGATCCAATAAATCCTCAATTAAAACACATTTAAACATATTCATTCATCCAATTTCATAAATCATGCTCAAACACATTTTTACCCAAATTTTAACCCTACACATATTTCATGCTTTTACTCGCTCTGATACCATTGTTGGAGTTTCTAGGCCCCGAGGATCGAATACAAAGCATATAAACATGTGTGAATACATCACGGAGTTGCGGAATACTCACATCGATCGGTTGAGCAGCGCGGCAACGAACAAAAAATTCTTTTATGCTCACTGTCATGCTCGGCAGTCCACTGCAATGGTGTCCTCCGTTTTCAGTTTTGGATCATCTTCGTCAAGCTTCAAGCTTCGTCAAACGATTCCAAGCTCATGGGTGGACTTCCCTATCACCTTCGCATGTCTCTCGAAGTGCTAGCTCTTGTGATTTTTGCCATAAAAATCACCACTTTTGCCATAAAAATCACCACTTTTGCTTCCCATCTTCTCGGCAAAACCAGAAGAAAACAGCCCTCCATGGGCGAGAGAGAGAGAGTTGAGAGAAAGTGAGAGTTGTGTGAGTTGATTTCAAATTTGTGTATCTAATACCCAAATGTGAATTTCAAATTCATTTACAATGAATTTGGCTTTCAAAAAGTCAACCATTTAATGCTCCAACCACTCACATCACTTCCCATCAATCAATCAAGTTGTCAAGTCACATCACTCAAAGTGACAAGTGATTTGAGGCTTGATGTGACGCTATATGCGACTAGCGATTTGATGCTTGATTTGACTTGCGTGCCGCACTCGAATTGAAAATACGAATGCGCTCGCAAACAATCCCGGGCTCGGGTTCGCTAATTCCAAATTAACGAATTTTCCGTTGCGACGTAATTAAACGATTACGCCTAGCGAAGTCACTATTCATGTCGCTAACGAATTAATTCTACATTAATTCGTTCGGCCAAATTAAAATATAATTTAAATTCTGCGTCGAAATCCAATTTCTTTTAATATATCAAATATATTAATTTATCGATTAATTCCAAATTAATCGTTATCTCTCTTTAAATTGATATTTTATCCCAGATAAAATATCTCCGCAATTAATCCCAGATTAATTTTCTCTCTCATTTAATTAATCCCAGATTAATAAAAGTGCGAGTCATACGTAATCGGTGAATCTTCGGGAAGCGACCCATGAGATCCCCGGATATGTTGGCAGTAAATTCGGTCGTCGGACTATCCGAACACGTAAGTACCAAGTACTATGTTTATATCGATTTACAAGACAAGGTTGGCTTCTAGCAAAGCGCCATGCCTACCCAATTCTCCAGAAATATCCTTACAGGAATATAGTATCTATATCAGGGGTAGTATACGTAGTATAGTGTATGTTGATCCAGTATCGGATGATCACGTGCTAGGCCTGGGGCTGGAATTGTGTCTGCCCCGTACGAAGCACATATCGGATGTCTGGCAACTAGTCTCTATAATCGAATAAACATGACCTTGTCATTTTATCCCGATAGCTGCAGCATTTAAGAGAACCAGTCTCGTATCCTACGTGACCATCATCTCCATATGACTGGAGTGAAACTTCCGTCTTGACATCACACCCAACACACTACGATTCTCGATATACCCAAAAGAGGCGTACACAGAAACCGGTTAAAGCCCTGGATGACAAAAACCAAAGTATATTGATTGTCGTAAGTATTAGCGGCGCAAGTCTCAGGTTAAGACCAAATACACCTACCCTGATTTCGGACTTCCATAGACACATAGTCATACTACCAATGGATTTCCGAGGGGGTCTATCCAGAGCGAAGCTGTTTCCCGTACCATCGGTAGAACAAAACCTCCTATTACACTTGCATGAGTATCATATACCCAAATATATGAGAACTATGTTGTTGTGCCCTCACAACACGCAAAAGTGTAATACTAGTCTTTTACGTATTTATCGATGTCCAATCTCGATAATACTCTGAATAGGGACATTTAATGATTTATCCTTCGTGGACTGATATTGTCTCATATCATTCTCAATCCAGGAACAAATCATAGGGACCTCCTATCATTTATACATCTAGGTGATCTAATCACAAATGATAAGAGTGCAATCTTCTTTGTCACATAGTTAATTTGTACAACAACATCATGATATGTACAAATAGTGACGCTATGGGTCATAATTGTCCAACAATAGGATCATAGAAAAGATATTCTATCAAATAGAATACAATATTCTATAAAATAGAATAAATGATAAAATTTTACTTATACCTCCAAGGTGTAAGTAATTTCCATTATATAACTATTATATAAAAGAACGATTCACATCTCAAACTTTTCAAGATTCGGATTTCTACCTATACATATCATATATGTAACTGTAGAAATTAATGGAACCTTAATTAAAAATATGAACTAGTGTTACTGGAGCATATCCCCAAGAGTAATGAAACTAATTCGGTAATATTCAATATCAAACGAATCAAATCATATAAGATTCGACTGCTCCCACTACTCAGTTCCATCAAGATGGAATCGTGGAAGAATAACATTGAATAAGAATCATATTCATTGAATAACCTTAGAACTAATTGCTTTAAATTCATATGTTTGATCGTATCAAAGATCTTTGAACAGTTCAAAGACCTGTAATGAATTTTAAGGATAGAGTTCTCAAAAAACTTCAGATTGAATATATTTGAACAAGTCAAAAATGTTCAATCTACGTTTCATCAGAACAGATTGAAAGTTCTTGATACTTTCAGGACATTCAATATGTGTTCCTTCAGAAACACGTAACTAAGTTATGACAATTCATCAACTAAGTTACTAAATAAAGAAAACTACCTTAAGCAATTATTATTTATTAAACTACATACATCCAATGTATCAGTTAAATAAATCTGGTGGTCCAATGACAATCATTGGTTAAACAAGATCTTAATCACCTTCTTGAATACAATATTCATTAAATGGATAAGGATATGTGGTGTGATCTCATATCAAACCATCATTTACCATACGGAATAAGCATCAAATGCTTAAGTGATAAAATTTCATAAAGCACCGTTCTAAATTATTTACTTTACCGAATAATTTTTCTTAATATTTATCTCTACGCCAATGACACTACTAATTATATTTAAAATATATAACAATTATTTATAAAGAACAAGTAACTATCCAATAGTTGCAAGTTCTGATATCAAATATCAAAATAATCATTAACTAATATTTTAAATAACTAAACGAGAGACCTGGTATCCAATACCTATAGTTGTTGTATTATAAAAATCGATATTTTCTATACCCAACTATACACATCTCCTTTCTTAAGTTTTACTGTTTGCATTCAACTATTCACAACAATTGCAAATAACTGATTAGCAAAATGTGTCAGACACAATGCCTCTAAAGGTCATTAAAGCTAAGAAACGTCATTACTAGATAAACAAATACCTAATGGGGCTTTCTTAATGCCAGTCAAGAATTTCGAGACATGAACTTATTCGTGTCAATTTTTACTGCACAAGAAACTATTCTCTCTACAGAATAATATCCTAAAAGGGATATCTATCTAGATTATATGTCATGACTTAGAAACTAAGTCATTAACCATCTTGATTTTTTCAAGAAAATCGGAACAATAGTTCCCGATGGTTTAGACTAATCTAATAATATCCTAGTCTAATAGTACTTAGAACCTATTCTAGAATAGCTGCAACCAAGAGTCAAGTCAGATAACATATCAAAATATGTGTGCAGTGAACAAAATTTCGATTCTATATAAACAATAGAATAAGGAAACAACAAAGCGTCAATTTCCATAATAATACACACTGACTAAGTTATGGAATATTTTAAACTTAGCAGTGCCTCCCACTATTTTACGTAATACCGTAATCTCCAACGGAAAAAGATAATTTAATAATTAAATCGAATTCCATAATGGGAAATGGACCCCATGAATATATTTTGACTTACAGCAGAGGCACAGTCTCGCCTACATATATTCACAGGTAAACAACTCATTTGTCAATCACTCATCAGTGACTCCTAGGTTTCCGATCCTGGTCGTTTCTCATTGTCGCTGCTAAGGTAGGCCCACAAGCATACGTACCAAGGTTAAACTCGTCAATGATAAACTCAAGTTACTTGCGTAACCCTGACAGCTAGGGCACGTTCAGGATTCCCATTTCGCTTGAATTTATCTAGTATCTGATATACAGCCGATATAAATACATCTTTATCGGCTACACCCTCACAGTAGAGGCACGGTCTCGGATGTAGTCATGGAGAAATATTCATAAACCGTATTGACAAGACGGACCATGTAATATGCATCAAATATATAAATTACATAAAACCTTATTATTTATGGATTTTCCGCAAGAGATTCTTTTTAATTTATTTAATCAAATTAAATAAATACATGCATGCAACAAGTAAAGAATAAATTAAACATCGAATTTAAAGGGCTAATCATATTAGGGGCCAAGAATCAGACTCGCTCTGATACCATTTTGTTGGGGTTTTATGGCGAAAATCGGTAACGCAGCGGAAACGCGGAAAATCAAAATTTTACGATTTCAAAATTTTTCTTGGATCAATCAAATAAACTTATTTATTTAATTATCCAATTATTAAATTCTGAAAAATTACACAAGAGATCAAATTTCTTAGTAATTACCGAATTACCCCAAAACGTTCTAAATTGATCATTTTAGTCCAAAAGTTGTCAAATACAATTTTGGATGATTCTAGATCATTTAAAAAATTTTTTTCAACACATCCAATGCATCAAAATCAGATTTGCAATAAATCCCCATATTTTTCTGAAATTGCCGAGAGGTCCCCCATTTTTGAATTAATTGCAATTTGGTCCCTTTTGTTCAAAACATGCCAAGATCAAATCCAATCAACCCAAAAATTTACATGCATCATATGCATACCATAATACATCATATATATTAAAATTCACAAATTTGGAGTGGGTTATGAACCCTAATTTTTCAATTTCATCAAATTGTCCAATTTTACCAAATCTTTAAAATCCAACACTTTAATCCATTCAATACTTCACCAATATAGCCTCACCACTTTGAAACAACTCTAGAACAATTCTAGGTCACCAAGGAGTGGCTTACCAACTCTAGAATGGCAACTTGATTTTCCAAAAATCAAAAGTAAAGTTTTGAAACCATTTCAAGCTTACTTACATGCATAAATCTTTCATCAAAGTTCACAACCAAAATAAACACAAACTATAAGAAGAGAGACAACACCAAAGCAATAAAAATGATTCTAAGCATGTTAGAAACATTTTTCATGTTGGAAGATTTGAAAGAAAACTTACAAAACCTTAAGATTTCCAAGCTTTTCCTTCTTTTATTCAAACTTTTCTATCAATTACCTTTGTATTTTATTTTGTAACTTATGAACCCTTAAACCCTAAAAATGAAAACAAAACAATATATACTCACAAAATGAAGCCCTTGGCCGAATTTGAGGTAATATAAAATATCTAGATATTATTTTTTATTTCATTTAAAGTTTCTTTAATCAACTTGCAACTTGAATCATTACAACTTTAATGAAATTCAACAAGTCAATAAAATCAACTCAAAAATATAACAATTATATTTTTTTAAGGTGTTGGCCGAAATTTACATTTTGTAAAGGAAAAAGATATTTTCATTTTAAACAATTTAATCAAATATCAAAAGAAGTCAAAACTATTTTGACAACTTTTTCCTTTAATGTAAAGTCAAACATGTACACTTATAATCATTTCTTAACTTTATCATTTGGTGAAATATTTATATTTTAATTATATTAATCATTTAACAAATAAATAATTAAAAAAATAATTAAATACAAATATCTCAAATATATGTATTATATTTACTTTAAATAGCTCAAATACATATATTAATGATATATGTCAAATACCTTTATTTGACAATTTATTATGTGTATTTAATAATATCATATATTAAATACAAATACACATTAATTAGGAAATGACGATTCAGCCCGTTTGCATGCATCTTTCATTTAACGTTTAAACGATTTATAAATAATCACCATTATACATAAAAATCGCTCTAGTGCTCTACGAGTATATTTCATTAGTGAGACTCTTTAGATTCAGGAATATCCGTCAGAAAATCCAATTTCATGTCTATAATTTACCCACCCGTAAATTATGACGAACACGGATAAACTAGCTAAATCATACAGGTAGAGGTCATTGCATACGTATAATCCCTCCGTCACAGGTATCCGGATAATCCCAGAGATATAGATGTAAACGTCAAATCTCTATAGGTATTATCATGTTGACGATTCTATTAGCAATCTATAAATAACACCATGTTCTATACAAATAGTGATGATATGGGTCATAATTATCCAACAATCTCCCACTTGGCCTATAGTAAATCATTCAAGTGTCTAACACTTGCACTATACACGGGTCACTCAAACTTCAGCTGAGAAACAAATTTCGTCAGCGGATTTCCAATGTTATCAGCTGATGTGATTTATTCGATCATCACATCGCTACGATGTATGATCTCACGAATCAGATGAAACAGTCAAAGTACATACTTGGATCGTTGATGAGACCGCGGTTCCTTCGCCTGTGTTGTAGCCCAGCTCAGTTGCTAACAGAACTACTCCTAATCCAATTAGGAATTTTATTAGATCCAAAATTCTTCTTTTGCTGCCTCAACTACAGTAATATTCTGTTTTTATCGATTAATCGGCAACAGTATCTGCTTGGAAGATTTCCAGCTCACTATTCTGTTATTTGAACTAAATATGTACCCTTACTGTGACTTACATCCATCTTTATCGGTTTGGAAACTTGCAGCGGTGAACCCATTCACCTCAAGTTCTCTTTTCTCCATATTCTCAGAAAGCATCCTTAGTTCATCCAAGATACTCAATGATGTTCTTTACTCAATCCAGTGACCATCACCTGGATGGCCTGATTGTGACTGTATATGCTCAAAGCATATGAGACATCAGGTTGCGTACATATCAAAACATACGAACTCTGGGAGAGTGTCAGCAGCTTTCTAGATCTATCCTAGGAGATCTTTATTCCTAGAATAAAGCCTACTTCTCCCAAGTTTTTCATGGAGAATTTTATGAAAGCCAAGCTTTCACCGATTGTACTATAGGAATGTCATTGCTAAGAAGCAATACATCTTCAATGTATAGGACGATGATTGTCAGTACGCTCCCACTAACCCTCTTATATACACAAGAATCATCTTCGTTTTGAATTAAATCATATACCATAATGATTACATAAAAACGATGGTTCCAAGAATTCAATGCTTGCTTCAATCCATAAATGGATCGATTTAACTTGCAAACCTTATTTGTATGTTTAGGCACGACAAAACCGTCAGAATGTTGTATACAAACATCCTCCAAAAGGTTTCAGTTAAGGAAAGCGGTTTTGGAGTGCAGCTGTCATATTTCGTAAACAAAATATGCAGTTATAGCAAGCATTATCTGAATAGATTTAATCATGGCAACAGGTGAAAACGTTTCGTCGTAATCGACACCATGTCGTTGACGATAACGTTTCTGTACAAGCCTAGCTGCCTACATTTGTATGTTGCCATCCATGTTTGTCTTCCTTGAAGACCTATTTAGTACCAATAGGCAGAATGCTTTCTAGTACATCAACCAGTGTCCAAACTTAGTTGGTATACATGTAATGCATTTCGGACTTCATGGTCCTTTTCCATAAAAGGAGTCGATACCTTGCATCACTTCCTCATATGTAGTCGGCCCATCTTCCTCAATAAGATTAACATTTACATGAGGTGAGATCAGAAACCCATACCTCCCAGGTTGTTTTCTGACTCTCACTGACCTACGCGGTTCTTGTGTATTAAAAAATTGTGGTACAGTTTCATCCTTGAGGAACTGTTTGTGTTCCGTAAGGGATCCGTGCCAGGAAAAGTATTACTCTGATTTTCATCGAGTTTTACTTTCCTCCAACTTACCATTGCATATAGGAATTCCTCTTAGGAAAACCGCATGGAGAGCAACAATTATATCGTTCTCTTATGAGTTGTATAAGTACTATAGTTTGGTTTCCTTAGGATAACCAATTACAAATAGATACTTATCCAATTTAGGTTCAAGTTCGGTATCATCCAAATGTTTAGAGTATGCCCAGCATTCCCAAATCATCAGGAATGAAAAACTCAGTTACATTTCTGTACATATCTAATATGAAGTCTGTCTAATAGATTTTTCATGGAACCTTATTCAAAATAAGTATTGCACTGTTTAATGCGTATCCTTAGAAGGAAATTGGTAGCTCATAGCGACTCATCATTTACCTTACGATGTCTAACAAAGTTCAGTTTCTCCATTCGGACACACCGTCAAATTGAGGTGTTCCAGGAGGAGTCCACTGTGAAAGAATATCATACCCTTTCGAGTAATCTTGAAACTTATTGCTTAAGTATTCTTCACCACTATCCTACCGCAATGTATTAATACTTTTCCAGTCTGTTTTTATACTTCGTGTCGAAATTCTTTGAATTACTCAAAGGTTTCCGACTTGTGTTTCATAAGATACACATAACCGTAATGCGATGCCACATCCGTAAAGGTTACGAAGTATTCATATCCACTTCTAGCTTAGCTAGATATGGGCCCACTTACGTCACTATGAACTAGGGCTAACAAATCAGTGGCATGTACATATTTACCATGTACAAGGTGTTTTAGGCACTTTTCCTAATAAATAAGATTCGTAGACATCATTTGAATTAGGATCAAATCCGTCCTAGTATCCACTCTTCAAAAGTGTGGATATATGAGTCTTGTTAATGTGTCACAGACAATAATTCCATAAATAAGTCTCATCTGATTTACTCAGTTTGAGCCTTTTGTTTGTCATGTTATATGTTTGAGATTTATTTATATTCAAAATATAAATACTGTTATCCACATCTAATGTGTATATCTCAATATCGTCTTTATAAAAAAAAACTGGTGTTTCGGAACATAAAGGTATACCCCAACGGGTTAAACTAGATATATATTGAATGTTTCTAGTCAAACTATGTACATTATAATAGTCTCCTAATTTAAGTACATGCCCCAAAGGCAGTTCCAAAACTTAGGTTCCTATAGCCAAAACAGCGACTCTCGTCCTGTTTCTGACTTGTAAGTCGATCTCATCTGAAGCCAGTATCCTGCTGATCAACAGATCCCGCACATCAGTACATGTGTATTTTCCACATCCAGTATCAAAATCCAATTTTTAAAACTGGTAGTGGACATGTTTATAACAAACATACCTGAAGTCGGAGCCTTGCCCCGTCTTCACTTCCTTAATGTCTGCCTTGTCCATATGACAGTCACGCTTCTAGTGACCCCGTTTGCCACAAATTTAGGCAGACATCTTGGGATATGTCGTTTGTCTTCCCATAAGACTGTGATGATTTAGCCTTGCCCTTTTCTTCACACCCCCAGAAGCCTTCGGGCAAGCCTTGGCCTTCTGGGATGTCAAAGTAAGATGCGCATTGCACTTCTTGCCCTTTTAGAAGCTCTGGCTGTGCCTCATATAGCATAGCCATTAAATCTCCAAGAATTTTCGTTTGGTTCATGATGAACCCGCCCCAGCATTCGGGTAGAGACTGTAAGATCCAATCTATGCAAGTCTCGACCTCATAGGTAATGCCCAGCTAACCTAGTTGTTCGATGTCAGCAATCATCTACGACACCTAGTTCTCGACAGACCTCTGACATATGCGAGCGAAAGAGCTTCTTTTCCATTGCTTACATCTAAGATCTAAGAATAGATCTATAAAGATCCTTTAATTTCCTCATCATAGTACAAGGATCTAATCCTTAGTTCTGACGATGAAATTAAAGAGTCATCGCAGCTAGCATAACGGATTGAGCATTAAATTTATCATCATGATGAGTCTTCTAAAGCTCACGCTTGACTATTTGCTCAACTTCGGGCTCAGGACCGATAGGTCTTTCTATCAAATAGAGTAACTTCTCAATTCCCAGGACTATCCTGAAATTCATTTCCCAATCTGAAAATTAAAGTCGTTAAGGACATTTTCACCCAAGAGTATGTCAGGTTACGCTAATCTTTCAAGTCATCTTGATTGCTATAGTCCAATATCTAATCAACGATTTCGGGTACAATCAAATGTAATGATTACTATAGTCTAACTATATAATTAACAACAATTTGATTGGCTACTTTCAAATGTATTGATTACTATAGTCCAACTATATAACCAACTATAAATGAAGTAGTTTGAACACAGTCCAACTGTTCAATTAAAAAAAAATTGAATATTAGTCCAACTAATATATTTATATATAATTAATGACGAAAAATAAAATGAGTGTGTATTGGCAAGTATCTAAACGAAATTGAAAATTTAATACTTGCCTCCCATTATTTTTCGGCGAGCTTCTAACCCTCTATGGAGTACTCAGGAAACCTAGTTTCCTAGTGGGCTAGGATCCCGTTAAATAACACACAACCTTGACTTTGGCCAACAAGTTGTATGAAACTTAACTAGGTAGATCTCTAAGATCAATTGGATCTCATCCAATTCCTAGATCCAGTAGGTGGAGCTCCAAGTCCGAAACATATATCCAATATATTTCCTAACATGTTTCCTCTAAATCAACTAAGCCTTGGCTTTGGCTCAACAAATGATTCTAGTTAAGCATGACCCATTGACAGTGGGAAAGCTTCGTAATCACCATTTTCCATAAAATCAATTTAGGCCCAATTAAATTATTAAAGGCACAATGTCATAATTTTGGACTTTATGGAAATGGTTTAGGCCCAAATATGATCCAAGACCAAAATTTGGCCCAACCAAGCCCATTAGATCAAATACAACAAATTAGATTAATATGTCATTCCAAATTACATATTAATCCATTTCAAGTGTAATTAACACAATTAATTAATTAATCTAGTATTTCTAAAATACTAATTAATCTAATTAATCATGCCTAACATTTTAATTTATGTCCAACACAAATTAAAGCACAATCAATCCATTCCAACATGCTAGGCTCACGGCATTGGCAAGAAATTTATCATGCAACTTGATTTTAACCCAATTAAATCAACATTTATCATACATATCATGCCAACAACACATCCAATATGTTAAATTTCAAAAATCACCATGAGCACATCTAGGGTTATATTCGGCCAAGGTATAGATTTTAGGGAAAATTAATTTAATCAATTTTACACAAATCTAATGATGCACAAATCCAATTCAACATCATATAAACTCAACCAAACAATCAATTTAGGCAAAATCAATCTCCAAGCATAAAATCCCAAATTAAAGTTTATAAACCCTAAACTCAAATCAAGCTTAGATCTCACTCTGATACCATTGTTAGTGTTCCTAGAACATACCAAGGATCTCTAAGCGTGATTCGTGTGTGAATTTTACCAAAGGAAGTTGCGGAATACTAACATTGGTTTGGATTAATTTGAAAACTTTTTCTTTAAAGATGGAAGCTCCAAGCCTTCTATTAGTGTTCCAACACTTGGGTGAGTCTCCCTATCATCTTCCTTTGACTCCTTAATGTGCTGGCATGCTTGAATTTTGCAACAAAAATCCATGGGAGAAAGAAGAAGCTCACGGTCTTGAGCTTTGGAGAAGAAAGAGAGATGTTGTGAATAGTAACTCTATGCCACTTCCAAAGTTGACTTGGTTTATATAATAAGTTTGTGTGTTGAAATTGGTTTGAGTGTATTATAAGCAATCCAAGTTTTACTCAACCAACAAATCAAGCCATGATTTAAGCCTAACCACTTCCATCACATGTCTAACATGTTGATGTAAGTGAAGTGGGCCCCACCACTTTTAAATTCAAAATTTAAGTCGGCTAACTCAACACGCAACTTTGCTCGAGCCCGGTTCGTTTAATTTCGAATAAACGAATTTTTCGCTGCGACGTAATTAAATCCAATTTAATTAAATAATAATGCCTAGTAAAATTATTACGAAAGTCGCTTGCGAATTAATTCTAAATTAATTCATTCGCTTGAATTAAAATTCAATTTTAGTTCCGCTTTGAAATATAATTTCATTTAATATATCCAATATATTATTTTAGCCTAATTAAATAAATTAAATAGTAAAATCCAATTTAATAATTAAATTTACTTTGCCGATTAATTCCAAATTATTCGCGTTCTCTCTCTTCTAGTCGAATTAATCCTAGATTAATTCTTGCCATAATTAATCCCAGGTTAATTTTCTCTCTCTCATAATTAATCCCAGATTAATTCTGTTCGAGTCAAATGTCATCGTTGAATCTTTGGGAGGCGACCCAAGAGATCTCTGGATATGTTGACAATAAATACGGTCATCGGACTATCTGAATACGTGCGTACTCGGTACCATGTTCTTACCGATTTATAAGACATGGTTGGCTTCTAGCAAAGCACCATGTCAACCCAATTCTCCAGAAATATTCTTTTAACGAATACATAATCTATATCAGGCATAGTTTACATAGTATTTTGTATTACGATCCAGTATCGGATGTCACATGCTAAGCCTAGGGCTTGAGTTGTGTCTGCCCCATACGAAGCATATATCGGATCACTAGCAACTAGTCTCTTTATGATCGGAAAGTCATGACCTAGTCATAGTTCTCCTATGGCTATAGCACTTGAGAGTACTAGTTTTGTATCCATGCGTGATCATCATCTCCATATGAATGAAGTGATACTTCCCTCTTGACATCACACCCAATACACTACGATTCTCAATAAACCCATAAGAGGCGTACACAGAACCTGTTAAAGCCCCGGACGACCAAAACCAAAGTGTACTGATTTTCGCAAGTATTAGCGATGCAAGTCTCAGGTTAAGACCAAATACACCTACCCTGATTCGGATTCCCATAGACACATAGCCATACTACCAATGGGATTCTGATGGGTCTATCCAGAACGAAGCTTTTTCCGTACCATCGGCAAACACAACCTCTTATCACACTTGCATAAGTATCCAATACTTAAATATATGAGAACTATGTCGTTAAGCTTCCATAACGCGCACAAGTGCAATACTAGTCTATTCCGTATTATCGATGTCTAGTCTCGATAATATTATGACTATAGATATTTAATTATTAAATCATTTGTGCATTGATATTGTCTCATATCTTATTAATCCGGAACTAATCATAAGGACTTTTATCATTTATATATCTAAGTAATCCAATTACAAAATGATAAAAGAGCAATTTCCTTTGTCACATAGTTAATTTGTACAACAACACAATGTTCTGTACAAATAGTGATGCTATGGGTCATAATTGTCCAATAGACTCGTGTTAGTAAATCTTGACCAGGAACTTTATTTAAGGATATACATCTTATAGTGCGCTTCCCAATGTCAATTACAAATTACGTTGTAACTGCGTACTACGTTGTAAATCCTAGGGTATTTGTCTAATATACACGTATCACTAAATAAGATTTAGTTTCAATTTAATCGTAATTAGATCGAATATGTGTATAAAAGACAAGAGGTTCTACAATTAAATAAATAATATTATGGAAAATAGAACTGTTTATATTTATGAATCAGACATAAATACGATCCGGATTGGCACTCCGAGCACCAACCCTAACAGAGCTGCCATAAGCCGGTGTAGTGACAGAGAGGTCAGAGCAGAGCCACCATAGGTCGATGCAGATACAGAGAAGGAAGTGTTCTTATTGGTCAAATTGTCGAAAGATAAGGAGAGTTGTTGTTGTAATGATAACATATGACATGAGCTGATGTCATAGGCGGTTGACCAGTGGATTCAGACACATTATATAAAGAGGGGTTGAGAACTCATTTAGAGAGGTTGACTAATTTTATTTTGCACTTATGAAAGGTTAGAAAAATCTATTTTCACCAACTTGTAAAATAGATAGCAAAAATCTTAAGGTAATAGTGAGCTTGTAAGAGGTCTGTCAGATGAGCTTGAGAGATAGACAGGTTGGTTCTACCTGATCACATTATAAAACTTCATTTTCCCTTGTGCCCGTGAATGTAGGTTGAATCTATTCCGCCGAACCACATTAAACCTTATGTTTTTCTGTGTGTTCTTTTTTTCATATTTTGCTAAGTTTGCCTTTGGTTCCCAACAAACCAAACAAATTCACTCCTTGGGGAGGATTGTTCGAGGAGTAAGTTTACTGATTTGCTCCTGGAATGAAAATCAGCCATCAATAGTTGGCGCCATCTGTGGAGAATAGTACGAAAA
>SKCR01024761.1:0-19819 GCA_019454045.1 Zanthoxylum bungeanum
AACTTTTAAACTAAGGCAATGTTCATTTTAGTTTTTTTTTTTGGCTGATTATTCTCCACAAATGTTTACTGAAAAATAATCTCTAGAAATGTTAAGTTTTTTTTCCCCAATCAAACACCCATATAGCTCCCACAATACTAAACGGAATCTAAATTACAATCTCTCAGCTACTTGACAACCCAATATTATGCAAAATTCAACAACTGGGTCGTATAAATCCAAATGAATTACAAATAATTCAAATATAAAATTTACCAAAAATATTAAACTTCAAGATTTCACAACCAAAAAATGAAAAATGAAAAGCAAACCTGGGTAACTTCAGCAGAGGTGACCCAAATAACAACAACAGCAGCTATCAAGAACAATCCAGCTCTATATCTCCAACCCATCACAAATCAAAACAAATACTGTACGTATGAAAAAAAATCACAGGATCTGTTTCTTTTCTTTCAGATCTTTATATTAACTTGCTCTTTTACTTTTCACTCAACGACGTGTCAATAATATTATTAATATTTTTTTAGGAACTCAAGCTACTGTAGCTTGTGCTTCAATGTTCAAAAATGAGCCTAAAACATAGAGACAGACTCTGAAAGAAAGAGGGAATTATTACATATAGAAGCAAACATTATTGGTGTTAGTTATATTTTGAAGTTTTGTTGTTGGTTTTTAGTTAGTTCCGTTCATGAGATAATAACATATAGATCCCTAATATTTTCATAAATATAAAAATATTTTATATATTTTATTAAATAGATCTCAAACTTCTATTGAAATACCAAATTAACCAAATAATATTGAATCTTTTCTATCACAATCTATGGGATTGAGATACGAGAGGGTGGTGGCAACTGGCAAAGCAGTCCATGACATGAATTATTAGTTTTAAATTTGTAATTCATATGAAATTAGTATGTAAATAAATTTATATGATTAGACAGGGACTCATTTAACTAAAAAAAATAGATTATGCCATATTTTGTAAAATTTGAAAACTCATGGAGCCGATGTTATTACTCCACATTAATCAATTCCAGTCTATTTCTTGCATTACCTCTATTTACTTTCACTTCAATTTTGTTGTCATATTCTTTCTACACATTATTTTTTAATTGGGGATATTCAGTGTCACTATGTATATTCTCAGATTTAAAGTAATTAATTTAACTTTCGTTTCTCTTTCAAATTAATTTTTCATATTTGAGCAAGCTTTTCACAATTAATACCATTTCAAATTTTAAATGGGATATTTTTATTTTTATTTTTAATGCCAATCATATATGCATCTATTATATCAATTTGTGCTTTTGAAAGTAGTTTTATTATTTTGTTTCAAATCTCCCTATAATAGTACTCACAAGTCAAAACTTGACCTTGTTATTGTTTATTTTGCAAAAACATAATTAACAATAATGTTACTTGGAATTATTCTTAAAATAAGAGCGACCATGGTATTTTGGGCATGGGTGCTTATGTTTTTAGATGCCATTCATGTAAGTTTTCTAATAATATCTTCATCATTTAATTTTTGGTCTGGTTATTATTATTATTTTGTTAATAATATTATTATTTTTATCATTTATTTTTATTTTTATTTTGTAGATGTGAAGCTTGTAGTTTTTATATCAGGAGATTATAATGTAATATTTTTATGACCAAGTATTATGTTACAACTTATGATATAATTATAATCCTTGAATCAAGTAGAGACTTGTGACATGAAGATTGCTTTAACTTGAATAAGAAACAAATTATTTAAAACAAGGAAATTAATTTTGAATGACTATGATTCAAGCAGCCGGTAAAACAGTAAATAAAAATTAGGCAGAAAATTGAATTATTTGGAAGAAGCATACACCAAATTCAAATCCACTTTAGAGTCACAAGCATTTAACACAATTTTTCTACTAATCTCAATTAATATTTGATAGTGTGGGTCTTTCTCACACAGATTAAACAATAATTAATTTGATAATGGATGGATCTTTAATCATTTTATTTTATATAATTATTGACTAATAAAATAGTTTTTAATGGGTATCCTCATATTTTCAATTCATCATTAGGTTAATAGACCCACAACTAGATTATTGGAGATCAAGAACAGAACTCATGCATTCTAAAGAAAGTAGCAACTGATTCTGTAGTATTTTAATGGTGATATTGGTACCATTGCGTAGAGCCGGAAACGAGGATTCCAACATTATCAAATATTATTGCATGGTAGGGGACATTTACATCTGCAGAAACTCTATTTTCTGCAGTGCCATGTAGAACAATTCTAACTCTACATGTGTTTACTCAAAAATTTCTTGCGAATTTAAAAGGAAAAGAATCAGAATTCTATCTAAAATATAGACTGGCCAGAGATATTTTGTATAAAATCCTGATATGAGGACATTACCATTTCTATAAACTGTATTTTTCCTTCATTCAAGCTTCGCAATCTGGTAAAACTTACTGAAGTACTGCTGCTGTTAGCAGGAAATGGTATTAGTATCAGAAAGTATATGATAATTGCCTCTGATGATCAAGAAGAATCACGCAACACTAGCTGAGGAGTCCATTTGAGATTCAAGAAAAGCTTTCCTGATTTCGTGCCGTCTATATGAAAACTGTCCTGAATCTCACCTTCCATCATAACCCTGGTGAGTGTCATGATGCATCTCCCCATTTTATCCTGAATGATTTCATATAGTGAAAAGCTTATTTGATGTCTAAATTCATCAATGTAAGTTACAAAATGATGAAAGTAGTATGAAATGTTACCTTCCCGAAAGTGTCATGGTCGTAAACATCTAGAATTAGCATTTCATGTTGCCCATCCTCCACAACGAAGTCAAATGTCTGATTCCAAACTGGATTCAGGGTGTCGTGTGCAACCTGAGAAAGCAGAACCCATCTGAATTTTGAAGCTTAAGTGGCTCATAAGGATGTGTTCGACATACAAACTTTAATGGACTGAGTTTTTGCTGCTATAACTGAAAATCTGAAACTCACCCTAGTCTTTGATTTGTTTCCAGCTTTTTTCAGTTGAAGGACAACAAAAGGGTCAGCCTTTCCCATCAAATCTACTTTTGGCAAGTTTTCGGCAGCTATCACTGTAATGGATAGTACTCCTCTCACAATCACATCACTTTTCTTTCGAGTAGCCGGCTTTCCAAGTTCAGCAGCTTCCACTCTACCTGATTCACTCTTAAGGCTCTTTTCCAATGTGGTCAACGAGAAATCAGAGTTGAAAGGGTTCTTAAGGCTGCTCTCTGTGCCATAAGGACAGTATAACAGCTCCAAATGTACCTATTGCCAAGAAAAATTGTACAAGTCAGTGACATTTACTCGCAATTTTATGCATACCCAGTATGAATGCTGCAATCAATCAGTTGGTAACCTCACCTGACCCCTGTTTTTGGTATCCCTCTGGACCACGACATCCTTGACGAGTTTCAACCATACATCCTTCACTTTACCAGGCTCAAGTTCCTTTAGTGGCACTTGAGCAATACCAATAATTTCAGGGGCCCTCATCGGTCCTTCATCGTCAAAGACTCTTACTGTCAAGTGTTGAGTTGATGCATCTTCAACTATGAACTCAAAGTGTTCATTCCAGATTGGGTTCAGTTCATTATCCTGCATATACAATATAATATTATTCAATATGAGATTGAAGAAAAGGGAAAATGTAAGCATAAAAGGCAAGTCTACATACAATTGTTTTGCTTGTTTTCATTCTGTCACGCAGTGGACGCACAAATACCACAACAAAAGGATCAGATTTCCCAACAAGGTCTTTATTTGTTAACTCCTTAGCTTGCACAAGCTTCACATCTAATGTGCCACTAGGCTTCAACTCCAAGTCACTAAAACCATTAAGACAATCATCAATGACTGCAGCTTGAATCATGAAGTTGAGAGCCAAAGAACTTCCTGTAAAATGGAATACCTGTAATCCCCAGGTAATATAGGTATAATTTGCCGAACAGGCCATGTTATTGAATCTTCAACAGCGTCTCGTATTGTTTCCTGTACAATGTTGTATGAAAAAGAAATCCAGTTGCTTGTTAAAGAAGTAACATAAGAACTGAGACGGTTTTTCTCAAACCTCAATAGCATCAGAGATCCCCGGGATTGATGATATATCGCCACCAACAACTTTAAGTGTGAAATCCAGATCTTTCTGTATGTACAGTCAAATGAACGACAACGTTCAAGTTCATTCTATGACCTGACAAATTTTTTTACTACTTAGAAAATGAGAAGATGATTGTAACTGACCTTCTCTCTCAATGAATATGCAACAGCTCCAAAGCATGGAAACTCATCCACTAATGGTTTGAAAATTAACCTGAAAACCCCAGTGAATCCAATATTCTTCACCTAAATGAAGAAGCCGAAAACCCAGAGAACGAAAATGAATAGACTGTTAAAGCTCAATAACTCAAAAGCTCTTGCAAACGCACTTTAGGAAACAGAAACGAACTTTAGGAAACAGAAACAACTGAGATTTCAAATAAACAGGAAACAGAAACAACTGAGATTGCAAATAAACAAACACATGAAGAACAATATCAATTTTTCACTTGAGCATGAAGGAGAAATCAAAAGTTACCTGTACAGGAAGTCCTACACCAACTCTTGTTCGAATATCAAGTACAATATTTGGGTTACCATCCCACTGCATCTCCAACTCCATTGTAATTCCCCCATCTCCACTTTCACTTTCAACTATGCCAACTCCTAAACAACACATCCACCATTCAATAAACCAAATTAGTATGTATCTTATTCATAGAATGCATCACAAAATTTTATTTCTTACAAGCACAGGTGCCGACTTAGCCACCTAAATTTTTTTGTGATCAATTTACATAAATGTTACTAAACGTTTGATAAATATAAAATCAAAGATCGAAAAATTAAACTAACCTGTGAATTGTGGAGCCACAGTCCCAAGGGTCAATTTTGAAAATGAAAGTGAGGCTAAGATACTTGGTCTATATTGTTCAAGAATTGGCTCCACATTACTTCTTATCAAATCTGATGCTGCCTACAACATTGTGTAACGCAAAAACCAGAAAAAAAAAAAATAAATAAATAAAATAAATAAATAAAAAAAATTGCTGTTAATCCCAACAAATAATTACAAGAATTGGACTTCGTTTATGGCAGCTTTGCGACCAAAGTGTTTAGTAAACACTTGCCACTTGCTTAAAAGTATTGGCGGAGCCAGGTAAGTGAGAACAGTCTCCCCCACTCAATCCAAAATTAGAAAATTTAATAAAATGTATTATATAAATTAAGAAAAATCTAGTTTATTAATAAGATAATCTTAATTTGCGCATCTAACACTTTTTATGAAAATCAAATTTTATCCCACTAATTACCTCATTAATAAATGGCCAAAGTTTGACAACTTGATGATTAAGCCAATTTAACTGCAAATAGAAATTTAAAAAATCCAATATCAATAGTAAGATACAGAGAAATTAATATATAGTTAGAGTCTGTTGAATTTAATTATTAATTAATAAATTTTACCTTCTGTCTCTGAGAAAACACAACCCATGGAAGATAAAATTCAGGTGGTATAACTTTTCTTGAATCTAGCACTGTCATCCGAGCAAATGCTGCCACTATCTTTGCCTACAAAAAAAAAAAAAAAAAAAACGACAAGTCGTCTCGTCACATATTAATAACAATGAATCACAAATCCTACGAATGCTGAAAGATTTGTATATAAAAAGATTACCAAATCAGCGCGACTGCGGGATCGAACATTCTCATAACGGGCATAAGCGACGACCAATCCAACACCGAAAGAGATCCCCAAAAACAAGCCGTAGAAGAATGACATTTTCCCGGAAAATTCTTTATGAAAAGGAAAATAAGCGATGCGTATATATGAGACAACTAACAAACAGAATGTGGATCAAGGAAAGTTGGTAATGAAGGGAAAGTTGTGAAGGTTTGCTGTTGTGTCGTTTGTGCGTGTGCATGAAGAAAATATGAAGATTGCGTGCTTTCGTTAATCACTTTAATAATAACAATAATGATTTTATTATTATATTTAATGTTAGTTTGTCATTAATTAATTTAATGAAACAATTAGTTTGATCTGCAAGGCAAAGAGTTAAAATGAAAAGTAATTTGGTTTTTCTTTACTTTGAGTCACCTACGTTCAGGTGGCGGAGTTATAGAGCAGCGGGGATAATTGACCATGTTCAATTCGAAATTTTGTTAAAATATCTTTAATATGATTTGTTAATGGAATAATTCTAATTTGCCACCACTAAAATAAAATAAAAGTATTTATCATTTATTGTGAAAATTAAATTTACCCTACTGAATTAAATTTTTTTACTTCGTGTCAAAAACTGTGTATAAAAAAATATAATTCGGTTAATCGGATTTAACAATCTGAACCTGAATTCGCAAAATCAAAAATAGGCCAATGAAGCAAAGAAGGTTCGGGAAAGTTGAATTTCAAGATTCGATAAGCAGAATACCCATATCCGGTAACATGGATTCGGGAGTATCAAGTTTTCCTACTTCGTCCAAGTTTTCTAATGAGTTTCCAATTCATATTTTTAGAGTTTTAGTTCAATTTCAAAAGTGAAAATATAAAAAGGAACATGTAAGAAGGTTAATAACTTCATTGTTTGAAGTAGATTATGCTTATTTATGTTTTTAGCTTTAAGATAAGATTTGGCAGGTAAAGCACTGCAAATAGGGCCTACATGCTATTAGGGAGATATTGTCACAACTTAGGAAATTTAAGATATGAATGATAAAAGATAGGAATTCCATCTCCATAACCCTCTAACATGAACATATTTGACATGAACGAACATGTATATACAATAACATGTAACCTAGTAAATATGACATTCCTGAAATCACGCATTATGCGAACATAATTAACATGAATTATGCATAACATATTGTTGGACAGTTATGACCCATAGCGTCACTGTTTGTAAAAGGCATTGTGTTTATGTACAAAATTAACTATGTATTAATGAAATTGTCTTTTACCGTTTTGTAAATTTATTTACTTTAATAAAAATGGTAGAAGTCCATATGATTAGTACCAGATTGAGATGATATGAGACAGTATCAATCCATAAAGGTTTAATCATTAAATATCCATAGTCGTAGTATTATCGAGATTGGACATCGATAATGCGGAATAGACTAATATTGCACTTGTGCGTGTTGTGAGGGCATAGCGGCATAGTCCTCATATATTTAAGTATTGGATACTTATGCAAGTGCGATAGGAGGTCGTGTTTTACCGATGGTACGGAAAAGCTTCGCTCTGGATAGACCCCGCGGAATCCCATTGGTAGTGTGTATATGTGTCTATGGGAGTCCGCTTCAGGGTAGATGTATTTGGTATTAACCTGAGACTTGCATCGCTAGTACTTGCGACAATCGATAAACTTTGGTTTTGGTCGTCCAGGGTTTTAACAGGTTCTGTGTACGCCTCTTCTGAGTTTATTGAGAATCGTAGTGTATTGGATATGATGCCAAGACGGAAGTATCACTTCAGACATATGGAGATGATGATCACGCAGGGATTCAGAACTGGTTCTCTATAGTGTTGCAACTATCGGGATAATATGACAAGGTCATGATTATCCAATTCAAAGAGACTAGTTGCATGATATCTGATATGTGCTTCGTACGGGGCAGACACTATTCCAGCCCCAGGCCTTGCACGTGACATCAGATACTGGATCGCTATACACCATACTACGGTATACTACGCCTGATATAGATCTTATATTCCAGTAAGAATATTTCTGGAGAATTGGGTAGGCATGGCGCTTTGCTAGAAGCCAACCTTGTCTCGTAAATCGGTAAAACGTAATACAAGGTACGTACGTGTTCGGATAGTCCGACGACCGTATTTACTACCAACATATCCGGAGATCTCTTGGGTCACTTCCCGAGAATTCACCGATGACGTTTGATTCAAACTTAATCTGGGATTAAAACGGAGAAACTTTATCTAGGATAAAGTACTATTAGAGGAGAGAGAGAGATTAATTTGGAATTAATCGATAAAATAATATATTCGATATATTAAACGAAATTGGATTTCGATTCGGAATTAAAATTAGATTTTAATTCGGGCACTCAAATTAATTTAGAATTAATTCTCGAGCGACGTGAATAGTAAATTAGATTTGTTTACGAGGCATCGGAAATATCGTTAATTTAGAATTATCGAAACCGACCCCAGAATGTGTTTGTGAAGTTACGCCGATTTTGAATCGTGTGCGGTTGCAAGTCACATCGTAAATCACATCGCGAGTCATATCACATGTCAATGATGTGTGATGGAAGTCAAATCACTTTATGAAAAGTAACTTTGACTTTTTGACTTTTGACATTTTGACTTTTGGAGGGAAAATTGTGGGGGAAAATGGTTTAACTTTTTGGAAAGGTTAAAAGCTTTTCTTTTTCACTTTTTTACCTAGGGTTTTTGTATTAGATACAACAAAAAACTCTCTCTCCCATATACCACTCACTTGGCCGAAACCTAAAGGAAGATACCTTTTGCTAGCACACTTTGGTGGATCAAACAAAGGTGATAGGGAATAGATTCAAGAGCTTGGATCTCATTCTTGGAGCTTGGAGCTTGGAAATTTTCTTCAACAAAACAAACCTTCCTTGGCCGAATACTCATCAAAGGAAAGGAGGAATTTTTGTTGAGCATCTCATCACATCCGATCATTGTAAGTGTGTTTCCGCCACTCTTTCAATTATTCATTCTTATTTCATGATTTGTGATGATCTTGGGACTATATTAGAAACCCAACAATGGTATCTTGAGCCTTGTTAAAGCATGAAAAATATTAGGGTAAAATTTGGGTAAAATTGATTGAAGCATGATTTGATGAAATTGATTGATTAAATATGTTTAAATATATGTAACATTGTGTTATACATCATCAATTTTATGAAAAACACATTGGATGAATTTTTCCCCATGTGAGAGGCTTGGCCGAATCTATACCCTAGCAAAGGACTTGGTATTTTTTGTTTGTGAGTTCATTGGATGACTTGAAACGGATATGGAATGACAATTAATGATTCGATCGGATTGAAAAACGAAATCGGAATTTTTTCCTTACCTTGGCCGAATGCATAACTTGATTTTTCATGAAATAATGTTGGCCATTAGTTTATGTTATAAGCATGATTAAATGATAAATTAATGTTTTTGAAAGATTGATTTAAAAGGGTTTAATTATGTATTTACACTTATGTTAATTGGATTTTAAAATTTGGAATATTAAAATTTGATTAATGGGCTTAATTTTGAATTGGGCTTGAATTTGTTATATTTGGGCATAATGGGCTTGGTTGGGCCAAGTTGGTTTAGGCCAATTGGATTGGATCCAAATTGGGCCTAAATCATTCCATTAAGTCCAAATATAATAAAATGGGCTTTAAAGATTTAATTGGGCCTTATGGGCTTGATATTGGTTTCTTGGCAAATGAGGGTGATTCCTCACTTGGGCTTGGTAATTGGGTTTGACCCACATTGACCAAGGCCCTTGCCTTATGAAATCAATTGAAAGTCCATTGGACTTTAATTAAACTTACATTGGATGTTATTGGGCTTTGAGACCCAATAAGATTAGATTTGGAATCTAAGTCATTAAAGCACATTAAAAAGTGTAAATATTTAATTTGGAATTAAATAAAAGAATTAGTATTGAATACGACTTAAATTAGATTTAATGAGTAGTTCGATATAATTCGAGAATTCGTACTTTGAGTACTTATTCTCAAACGAGTTGGACTCGCGCAAAAATCAAATCATTGTTTGAACATTGGATGGTCACTTAATAAAGACTAATTAATTGGATTAGATTGGTTGTAAAGCATGCCTTGAATGAATATATGTGATGTGATGAATGAATAGTGTATATCGGATGGATATTAAAAGGGAAAATGGCAATTTTAGAAATTGTTGTAAATTTATAATTTATAAATTGGACCTGCGTGTCCAGCCTTCTCTCTTATTGATTCTCTGTATTCTCTTCTCACCTAATTCCCATCAATGTTATGAGGTTTCTATTATTGTATTATGTAATCGGGTAGAAGTAGAATAGTGTTAGCCGGGGAGAGGAAATTGAGTGATTTGTTCTAGGAACAAGTTGTTATATATCCATTCACATATCGCTATTAATTTACTTATGCGCCTTATTGTAGACATTGCATTTTCGCATGTGAAACCCGATGATGAGTCTCATTTGGAGGCACTACCTTTTAAGTCGCGGAAATCGCGGAAAACGGACGTCGGAAGGGAAGAGTCAAGAATTGACGTTTTGCTGGACTTAGTTCACGTGTTTAGTTTCAAGTTCGCTGTTGGACCTCCGTTTTAAAACTTAAACTTAGCCCAAGCCCATTAAATCACATCCAAAGATAATTAAACATTTAAAATATATCTGTCACAAATTAAATTAAATAATTGAAATGAAATTAATTAAATGACATACCAACTAAATAAAATATTAAAATTAAATAAAATATTAATTAAGTCATCAACCAATTAAAATCCAATTTAAATAAAGCAAATTAAATTAAAATGAAACTAATTAAATTAAATTAAAATAAAATCATATACCAAATTAAAATTCCAAAAATAAGTAAATCTAATTCCAAAAATAAATAAATCACTCACCAATTTAATATTACCCACCTAAAATACACAATTTTAATACCTAAAATGACACACCTAATATAATTGATTTATTTCCTAATTAAACTAACCAAAACCCTAATTCCCTCAATATATAAACAAAACAAATAATGAAACCCTAAACAAATGCATCTCTCATCTCTCTCGCCTCTCTCTCTCACAGACTATTCGCGGCAATAATAAAAAACCCTAGCCATGCCATTCATCAGCTCTGAATACACGCACATGGCAGACACATACACGCCCATCAAGTAAAATAAACCCTAAGCACCTGCCGAACACATCAACGCCATCAATAAGCCAACAGCTCTCTGCCTGCTCACCCACGTTGCTGCTCCACGTAACAAGTCCCTAACCAGACCTTCAGCCCCTGGTAACAGCCTCATTCAACACCAAAACAACCCCACATATTGCCTCAAACCTTCACGCATCAGCCCATTTGCAACAGCCAACCATCACGCCATTAACAAACACCAATCTGCCCCCTGATCATTCGAAGCCACATACACACAGCCCTACGCCCCTCCACTTCACACAGCGACAACAATCAACGCCCCCCATATTCATGACAAACCAGCCACGCATAACAGCCTTCATACGTCCCACTGACCAAACAACAGGCCACGTAGAACCCAAGCTACAAACACAGATCAACCACCTAGCAAACCACACTTTGCATTCACGCCTCAATTCACTCATCGCAGCCTCACACCACACAGCCCTCCAATAAGCCAAAAACTGCCCTCCAATAAACCTCAAAACTGTCCAGAAATATAGCCTCCTTTACTGACTTCAAACATCAACCAGAAACTGCACTTTAACTACCGAAATTCTGCACTGAAAACTGCCAATAAAACCCACAAACTGCAACCCAAAACAGCCCCGCACCACCGCAAAACAGTAAGCTTAAACGAAACAGTAAGCTTAAACGGTGAGTAGAAAATACATCACATACAGCAGCGAAACGGAGGTAAAACAGCGACCAAACAGCGAAACAGCGAGCTAAGACGTTAAACCAGTGAACCGGAAGAGTTGCGGAGTGATAGCCCTTCCGACGGTCGTGAAACGCAAGTCCGAGAGCCGACAAAAAGGTTAGACCTGAGGGTATTTTTCACATCCGTTTTCAGTGTTATTTTTATTATTTATTGAGATTCGTTTGCATGATTCTTATGTAGTAATGCATGTTGTGGCCCTTGATTAGATAAAATAATGTATGATGCATGATTGTGGCCCTTGAATAGATAGTAAATGCATGTATTATGAAATGATCCATGTGTGGCCCTTGAGTAGATAAATATGCATATATGGTAAAATGATGTATGTTGTGACCCTTGAATAAAATGAAAAATGTGTCGCCTCTCGTGGTATATAGGATGGAAACCCGGACGTAAATTTCATAGCCGATTCCGAATAGACGGTAGTATGATCTGCACTCGGGATACAACTCCACGTACCACTTGAGTAAACGGCGCATATTTTGTTTTATGATGTTTTGATTTGTTTGTCATTCGTTACTTGAATTCCGCATGTATTTATTGATGTGTTCATGAGATGGTATTCAAGCATGATTAGTCATTTATTTTGCGTTGGGAATTCGCATTATGTTTAGTTTTGTTCTTTATTTTCTGTATTATATAATTGAGGTATGCCATGAGATTATTGTATGATATTGTCGTTATAATGGTTTATTTTATGCATGCGAACTTAGGAGCAAATTATCCTTGGAAATATGTTGTTTAGGCTCGGTTGATTTATTGCACAAATTATATCATCACAAGTGGCATAAGTAAGGGACCATTCCGAACCCAACTGTTTGAGGTCTTCCCTTGCGAGGGGTGAGTGCGGCCTTAAATCTTTGTCCCGGTTCACACCGGGTGGCGACTCCATGTTATTTCGTACTTCCCAACTAGACGCGAGCCTAGAGCCAGCGTCGTCGGATTCCTGTTGTCCACACTTATGATGTTTTAGAAGCATGCTTAAGGGTGTATGATGAGACCTTAACAAAGATAATTAATTGGTTGCCAATTTACGCGAAAAACCCTCAAAAGAATATTAGCGATTTTTCCTTCCGTTGAGTGATTCTTACTCAAGATCCAAAATTGGCATTGGCTTGTTGGCCAAAGTCAAGGCCTTTGTCAATTACAGATGTGTTTGAATCATGAAGGTTTTGTTACATATCGGTGTCTTGTCCAAGTTGTGATTTGTTGGCCAAAGTCAAGATCACTTCTTGTCCATCGATATTGATTACGAAACTTTCCATGTCAACGGGTCCCGCTTAACTGGAATCATTAAGCTTGTTGTGCCAAAGCCAAGGCTTAGTTGATTCAGAGGAAAAAATTAGGAAAATATGTTTGACAGATTGGCATATATAAAGTATATGTGTTTTGGACTTGGATGTCCACCTACCGGATCTAGGAGTTGGATTAGATCCAATTGATCTTAGAGATCTACCTAGTTAAATATCAAACAGCTTGTTGGCCAAAGTCAAGGTTGTGTGTTATTTAATGGGATCCTAGCCCACTAGGAACTAGGTTTCCCGAGTACTCAACAGAGGGTTAGAGACTCGCCAAAAATAGTGGGAGGCTAGTATTGAATTTGCAATTTCATTCAGATACTTAGCTTTACGCGCTTTCAAATAATTTCGTCAAAATTACTTCATTAGTTGGACTAATATATTGTTATTTTCTATGTAACAGTTAGACTGTACCCATTATCGTTGACTAGATAGTTGGACTATCGTAGTCAAGATGACAGGAAAGGGAAATGTCCGCGATATTATCATGGGAGAGAAAATGTCTTTAAGGCACGAACTTTACAGATTGGAAATGAACCTTAGGATTGTCCTAGGTTCAGAGAGGCTGTTGTATACTTTATAGAGACTTCTTGGGCCTAAGCCCGGACCAGATGAGACACTTGAGCTGGAGCTTTGGAAGACTCACAGCGATGATTGTGACACAACTCAGTCCATTATGCTTGCTTCGATGACTCAGCATTTCCGTAGACAAAATAGGGACTTGGATCCTTATAACATATTAGCGAGGTTGCAAGATCTGCATCGATCTAATAAGAGGATGCAGAGGTACGAGTTAGTGAAGAAGCTCTTTCGCTCACGCATGTCAGAAAACATGTCTGTTGAGTCCCATGTGACACAGATGATTGCTGAAATTGATGAGTTGGCCAACATGGGGATAGTCTTTGAGGCTGAGATTACCGTGGATATGATCCTGTAATCTCTCCCCGATTCCTGGAGACAGTTCATCATAAATTATAATTTGATGAACAACAATGATACTCTTGGAGAGTTATTGTCAACTCTCAAGGAGGCTGAGAAGGAGCTTCAAAAGGGCAACAAGCGCGAGGCGCACTTTGCATCGACATCTCAGGCACCTAGGGCTGGGCCCAAGGCAACTGGAGGTGTGACGAAGAAGAAGCATAACAGAAAGAGCAAGGCCAAATCGTCAAAGGCTCCTGGGAAGCCAAAGAAAAAATCTCAGGATGTTTGCCTACAGTGCGGCAAGCGGGGTCACTGGAAGCGTGACTGCCGCGAGTACAAGGTGCTCCAGAAGGAGATAAAAGCGGGCAAGGCACCGGCTTCAGGTATGTTTGTTATTGAAATAAACATGACTACTTCTAGTTTTAAAAATTGGATTTTTGATTCTGGTTGTGGTACTCAATATGTACTGATGTGCAGGATTTGCATATTAGCAGGAGACTGGCTTCAGGGGAGATTGATCTACGCGTTGGAAATGGGGCACCAGTCGCCGTTTTGGCCGTTGGCACTTTTGTTTTAGAACTGCCCTCGGGGCATGTACTTGAACTTCATGACTGTTATTATGTACCTAGTTTGACTAGGAATATTATTTCTGTATCTATGTTAACCCAGTGTGGGTATACTTTTGTATTCAGGAACACTGTGTGTTTTGTTTATAAAAATGATGTAGAAATTTGTAATGCAATTGCAAGTAATGGTCTTTATATTATGAATATAAATCTATCTCCAACATATAACATAACAAACAAAAGGCTCAAAACGAGTAACAAAGAAGAAACTTACATGTGGCACTGTCGTCTGGGACACATAAACAAGACTCGCACATCCACACTTTCAAAGTGTGGGTACTTGGATGAATTGATCCTAATTCATATGACGTCTGCGAATCTTGCTTATTAGGCAAAATGCCTAAATCACTTTTTAGCGGTAAGGGTGAACGCGCCACCGAACTGTTAGCCCTCGTTCATAGTGACGTATGTGGGCCCATGTCTAGCCAGGCTAGAGGTGGATATGAATACTTCGTAACCTTTACGGATGATGTATCGCGTTATGGTTATGTGTATCTTATGAGACACTAGTCGGAAACTTTTGAGAAATTCAAAGAGTTTCGACACGAAGTTGAAAAACAGACAGGCAAGAGTATTAAAATATTACGGTCAAACCGTGGTGGCGAATACTTGAGCAACGAGTTTCTTGATTACCTGAAAGAATATGGTATTCTTTCACAGTGGACTCCTCCTGGAACACCGTAATTAAACGGTGTGTCCGAACGGAGAAACCGAACCTGTTGGACATGGTTAGGTCTATGATGAGTCGCACTGAGCTACCTATTTCCTTTTGGGGATATGCATTAAACAGTACAATTCTTATTTTGAATAAGGTTCCATCAAAGTCTGTACAACAGACACCATATGAGATATGGACATGAAAGAAACTAGGTTTCTCATTCCTAAAGATTTGGGGGTGCTGGGCATACGTCAAACGTTTGGAAGGTACCAAAATTGAGCCCAAATCGGATAAATTCCTATTCGTAGGACATCCTAGGGAAACCAAAGGATATTACTTTATCACCCACGAGAGAACAAAGTATTTGTTGCTCTACATATGGTTTTCCTTGAGAAGGAATTCCTAAATGCAGTGATTAGTGGGAGGAAAGTAGAACTCGATGAAAATCAGAGTGATATTATTCCTGGCATAGAATCCTCAACGGAACAAGAACAGTCCATCCGGGATGAGACTATACAACAATCTTCTATTACACAAATACCGCGTAGGTCGGAGATGTTGGTTTTATTCTAGGTCCAAGATCATCAAACAAGCATGAATAATAAGTGTGAATACATCAAAGGAGATAGCGGAATACTCACATCGATCGGTTGTGACGATTTGAAGAAGAACACACAGATTTTCCCCTTCAAAGTGGCGCCAATGGTGTGCAGTCCACTGCTCACTGTTTTCAGATTTTGAGCTGAGATTTGAAGCTCCAAGCTTCGTCTAACGATTCCCGCTCGTGGGTGAGTTTCCCTAACACCTTCGTATGCCTCTTAGGAGTGTGCTAGCACTTGGATCTTGCCACAAAACCCCTTAAAATGGAACATCATTCACGCCCAAAGCAGTGCAGTCCACTGCCTTGGGCGTGAGCTATAGAGAGGAAGAGAGAGTTGGATGAGAAGATTAGGTTAAGGGAAAATGTGTCCAACACATTACTTATATATTTTCCTTAATTACTAAAATGTTTTACCATTTATTTTTTTCCAAAAAGAAACAAAAACAAATGTAATAATATTTAAAATCATTTTACCCTTGGTAAAAAGTAAAAAAGGAAAAGGCTTTCACTTTTCCAAAAGGTCAAAAGTCTTTTTCCCCCAATATTTCCCTCCAAAATTTAAGGTCAAAGTCAAAGAGTCAAAGTTACTTTTCCAAAAGGTGATTTGACTTTTATGACTTGCGATGTGATTTGCGATGCGACTTGCGGCACGTGATTCAAAATCGACGTAACGTCGCAAACACATTCCGAGCTCGGTTTCGACAATTCTAAATTAACGATTATCTCGATGCCTCGTTAATAATCCAATTTACTAATCACGTCGCTCTAGAATTAATTCTAAATTAATTCAAGTGCCCGAATTAAAATCTAATTTTAATTCTTAATCGAAATCTAATTTCGTTTAATATATCGAATATATATTTATCGATTAATTCCAAATTAATCGTTCTCTCTCTTTAAATTGATATTTTATCCCAGATAAAATATCTCCGTAATTAATCCCAGATTAATTTTCTCTCTCTTCTAATTAATCCCAGATAATATATAATACGAGTCATACGTCATCGGTGTATCATTGGGAAGCGACCCATGAGATCTCGGATATGTTGGCAGTAAACTCGGTCGTCGGACTATCCGAACACGTAAGTACCAAGTATTACGTTTTACCGATTTACAAGACAAGGTTGCCTCTAGCAAAGCGCCATGCCTACCCAATTCTCCGAAAATATCCTTACAGGAATATGTGATCTATATCAGGCGTAGTATAACGTAGTATGCGTATTTCGATCCAGTTATCGGACGATCACGTGCTAGGCCTAGGGCTGGATATGTGTCTGCCCCGTACGAAGCACATGTCGGATGTTCTGGTAACTAGTCTCTATAATCGGATATACATGACAAGTCATAATATCCCGATAGCCGCGCAACATATAAGAGCACTAATACCGTATCCTACGTGACCATCTTCTCCATATGACTGGAGTGACACTTCCGTCTTGACATCACACCCAATACACTACGATTCTCAATATACCCAGCATCGGCGTACACAGAACCTGTTAAAGCCCTGGACGACCTCAACTAAAGTACATTGATTGTCGCAAGTATTAGCGGTGCAAGTCTCAGGTTAAGACCAAATACACCTACCCTGATTGCAGACTCCCATAGACACAAGGTCATGCTACCAATGGGATTCTGCGGTGGTCTAATCCAGAGCGAAGATGTTTCCCGTACCATCGGTGAAACACACCCTCCTATTACACTTGCCTGAGTATCCTATACCCAGATATACGAGAACTATGCCGTTATGTCTCACATAACACGCACAAGTGTAATACTAGTCTCTTTTACGCATCTATCGATGTCCAATCTCGACAATGCTCTGACTAGGGATGTTTAATGATTTATCCTTCGTTGATTGATACTGTCTCATATCATTCTCAATCTAGGAACAAATCATAAGGACCCCCCATCATTTATATATCTAATGTGATCTAATCACAAATGATAGGAGTGCAATCTCATTTGTTACATAGTTAATTTGTACAACAACACTATGATCTGTACAAATAGTGACGCTATGGGTCATAACTGTCCAACAATCTCCCACTTGGCCTTTAGCCAGTCACTTGAGTGCCTAACACCCGAACTATGTACGGTTGGCTCAAATTGCTGAGAAAAGCTTTCGTCAGCAGATTTGCATAATTATCGTCTGATGCGATTTATACGATCATCACATCGCTACGATGTATGATCCGAACGAATCAGATGAATAGTCGAAGTATGTATCTGGATCGTTGATGAGACCATTGATTCTTTAGCCTGTGTTGATGCCCAGCTCAGCCGCTAACAGAACTATATCTAATCCAATTAGATTTATTTATTGACCCATATGGCTTCTATTGCTGCCTCAGCTGCAGCAATAATCCGCATGTGTTATTTATTCGGTAACAGTATCTTGCTTGGAAGATTTCCAGCTCACTGTACCGTTATTCAAACTGTATAGTACCGTTTATGACTTTTAGTTTTAGTCGTTTTATCCTTTTGGAAACTTGCAGTAGTGATCCCAGTCACTTCAGTTCTCCTTCTCCACAGATTAAGACATCATCCTTAGATCTCTAAGATTCTAACGGATGTTCTTAACATCAATCAAGTGACTATCACTTGCATTGGCCTGATTGTGAATCCATATGCTCAAAGCGTATGAGACACCAGGTCGCGTACATTTTAATGTACAATTTCCCAGAGAGTTTAACAACTTAAATCTATCTTAGTAGATCTTTATTCCTAGAATAAAGGTTGTTTCTCCCGAGAATTCTACGGAGATTTTTCTCTTGAAAGCCAAGCTTTCACCGATTATTTAATGGGAATATCATTTCCAGAAATGAATATATGTTACATTATCATTATTATAAGGACAGCCACTGTCTGTGCGCTCCCCTAACCCTCTCATATACACAAGAATCATTCTGTTTTGAATCAAATCATTGACTATCATGATTACATCAAAACAATAGTTCAAAGAACTTTATGCTTGCTTCAACCCAAACATGGATCGAACAACACGCAAACCTAGTTTGCTGGTGTTTAGTACGACAAAATCGTCAGGATGTTATAAACATCCTCCAAAAGGTTTCTTTTAAGGAAAGTGATTTTGACTTTTAACTGACACATTTCATCATGAAACGTGCAGCTACAGCAAGCATTATCCCAATGGATTTACCGTGGCAACAGGTAAAAGGTTGAACCGTAATCAACATAATGTTGATAACGATACCTTTCCGCTACAAGCCTAGCTTTGTACGTTGGTATGTTGCCTTCCATGTATGTCTTCCTTGAAGACTTATATAGTACATATAGGCACAATGCCTTATGGTACATCAACTAGTATTTTAACATAGTTGTTTTACATGGAATCTATTTCGGACTCATGACACTTTGCCATGAAAGGGAGTCGATACCTTGTATCACTTTCTCATACGTAGTTGGGTCTTCCTCATAAGATTGACATCTTTATGAGGTGAGATCAGAAACCCATACCCTAGGTTGTTTTCTGACTCTCTCCGATCTACGCGGTTCTTGTGTATACGAAGATTAATGGTATATGTTCATCCTTGATGAACAGTTTGTGTTCCATTAAGGACTTCATGCCTTGAACAGTATTACTCCGATTTTCATCGAGTTTTACTGTCCTCCCACTTTCCACTGCATATCGGTATTCCTCTAAGGAAGACCGCATGGTGAGCACAATTACAATTGTTCTCCAATGAGTTGTATAAGTACTATACTTATGGTTTTCCTTAGGATAACTACATTTGGCACTTATCCGATTTAGGTTTTAGTTTGGCATCATCCAAACATATGCCCAGCATACCCAAATCGTTAGGAGTAAGAAACTCTGTTTCTATCCCTGATCATATCTAATATGAATTCTGTCTAACAGATTAATATGGAACCTTATTCCAAATAAGTTTTGCACTGTTAATGCATATCCGTTGAAGGTAATGGTAGCTCAGAGCGACTCATGATAAACCTTATCATGTCCAACAAAATTCGGTTT
>SKCR01024762.1:0-19841 GCA_019454045.1 Zanthoxylum bungeanum
GAAGTGATACGAGGTATCGACTCCCTATTATGGCAAAGTGCCATGAGTCCGAAATGGATTCCATGTATAACAACTATGTTTGGATACTAGTTGTTGTACCACAAGGCGTTGTGCCTATGGTACATTAAAAACCTTCAAGGAAGACATACATGGATGGCAACATACTAACGTACAAAGCTAGGCTTTTGACGGAAAGGTATCGTTATCAACATTGTGTTAATAACGGTTCAACCTTTTACCTGTTGCCATGGTAAGTCCATTTTGAAGATGCTTGTTGATAACTGTATATTTCATTTATGGAATATGTCAGTTACATATCAAAATCGCTTTCTTGAAAAGGAAACCTTTTGGAGGATGCTTTCAACATCCTGACGATTTTGTATAACCGACAAACAAGGTTTGCGGGTTATTCGATCCATGTTTGGATTGATGCAAGCATAAGGTTCTTGGAACTGTTATTTTGAAATAATCATAATGTTTATGATTTGATTCAAAACTAAATAATTCTTGAGTATATAAGGAGGTTAGTGGGAGAGCGCACTGACAGTGAAATTCCCATAAAGCAATTGGTGAAAGCTGCTTGGCTTTCAATAGAAATTCTCCGTAGAATTCTGGGGAGTAACAACCTTTATTCAAGGAATAAAGATCTACTGGGATAGATTTGGAGTTTGTTAACACTCTCTGGGAATTGTACATTTAAAATGTACTTGTATTGGTGTCTCATACGCTTTGAGCATATGGAGTCACAATCGGGTCAATCCAAGTGATAGTCACTGGATTGAAGATTAAGAACATCTTTAGTATCTGAGAGAACTTGATGTGACTGGAATCACTACTGCAAGTTTCCAAACAATTAAAATACTACGGTACTATAAAGATTGAATAACAGGGACAGTGAGTTGGAAATCTTCCTAGCAAGATAACTGTTGCCGAATAAACAACAAATGCGGATTATTGCTGCAGCTGAGGCAGCATAGAAGACCATCTGGGTCGAAAATAAATCTAATAAGATTAGATAAAGTTCTGTTAGCAGCTGAGCTAGGCGTCAGCATAGGCTAAGGAATTAAAGGTCTCATCGACGATCCAGATATATACTTCTATATCATCTGATTCATTCGGATCATACATCGTGGCGATGTGATGATCGTGTAAATCGCGTCAGACGATAATTAAGCAAATCCGCTGACGAAAACCTTTTTCTCAGCAATTTGAGCGAACCTTACATAGTTCGAGTGTAGGACACTTGAGTGACTCGCTACGTGCCAAGGGTGGAGATTGTTGGATAATATGACCCATAGCGTCACTATTTGCACAGATCATTGTGTTGTTGTAGCAATTAACTATGTAATAAGGAAATTGCACTCTCATCATTTGTGATTAGATCACCATAGATATATAAATGAAGAGAGGGCCCTATGATTAGTTCCTGGATTGAGATGATATGAGACAGTATCAGTCCACGAAGGATTAATCATTAAATATCCCTAGCCATAGTATTATCGAGACTGGACATCGATAATGCGGAATAGGCTAGTATTGCACTTGTGCGCGTTGTGAGGGCACAACGGCATAGTTCTCATATATATAAGTATTGGATACTTGTGCAAGTGCGATAGAAGGTCGTGTTTCCGATGGTACGGGAAACAGCTTCACTCTGGATAGACCCTTCGGAATCCCATTGGTATTATGACTAGGTGTCTATGGGAGGCCGAAATCAAGGTAGGTGTGTATAGTCTTAACCTGAGACTTACATCGCTAATACTTACGACAATCGGTAAACTTTGGTTTTGGTGGTGGGGGATCTTAACTGGTTCTGTGTTCACCTCTTCTGGGTTTATCAGAGAATCGTAGAGTATTGGGTGTGTCAAGATGGAAGTATCACTTCAGTCATATTGGAGATGATGTCGCAGGATACGGTATTAGTGCTCTTAAGTGATGCGCATCCAATCGTGATATTATGACCAGGTCATGAATATCCGATTATAGAGACTAGTTACCAGACATCCGATATGTGTTTCGGACGGGGCAGACACTTATCCAGCCCCAGCCCTAGCACGTGATTATCTATCCGATACTGGGCCGATACGCACAATACATTAGTATACTACGCTTGATACAGATCTTAATATTCTAAATGGATATGTCCGGAGAATTGGGTAGACTTGGTGCTTTGCTAGGAGTCGACCTTGTCTCGTAAATCGGTAGAACGTAGTACTTGGTACGTACGTGATTCGGATACTCCGACGACCGTATTTACTGCCAGATTATCCGGGGATCTCATGGGTCGCTTCCCGATAATCCACCGATGACGCACAACTCGCACTCTTGAATAATCTGGGATTATATAGAAGAGAGAGAAATTAATATAGGATTAATAACAGAGATATTTTATCCGGGATAAAATGTCGTCTAAAGAGATAGAACGATTAATTTGGAATTAATCGATGAATTAATATATTCGATATATTAAATGAAATTAGATTTCGACGCGGAATTAAAATTAGATTTTAATTCGGGCAAACGAGTTAATTTAGAATTAATTCGTTAGCAACGTAATAATAATTTCGCCAGGCGCAATTATTTATATAAATTCGATTGAATTAACGTCGCGACGTAAGCACGGTATTTCGGAAATATCGAACCCGAACGCGTGAGTGCACGTGGGCCCACTTTCATTTGGAAACGTGTGGGGCCCACATGACACATATCATTCTAATGCTTTGCATGTAGATTGTGTACATTGCACTCAATGTCATTGCATGGAGTTTGAGTGTTTGACACTCTAAGCCATTGCATGTTTTGTGTCATAATTTTATTATTAATTTAAAAAATTATGGCATAAATATAAATTGATTTTTGGTAAATCATTTTAACTTAACACAAAAACTTCTTCTCTCTCATTTTCTCTCTTCTCTCACGCCCAAATGAAGAAAATCTTCACTGGTTTGGAACCAGAAATGGCGTGAACAAAGGGAAGCCAAGAGTTGGGTTTTCATGGTGAAAACCGCAAGTGCTAGCACACTACGAGTCTTGCGAAGGTGGTAGGGAGGTTCACCCATGAGGCGGGACTCATCCGACGGAGTTTGGAGCTTCGTTTTTGAGACCCGAAACTGCCAAGATAGTGAGCATGGACTGTTGCAGTGGCGTGAGCAGGGCAGTACGTTTTTGGCCTTGATTCGTCTTCAAATCGACATAACCGATCAATGTGAGTATTCCGCTACCTCCGTTGATGTATTCACGCATTATTTCATGTCTTGATTTGATCTTGGGACCTTAGAAAAACCAACACAAACTTGGTTGGTATATATGGAATCCATTTCAGACTTCATGGCTTTCTGCCATAAATCAGAGTCGATACCTTGTATCGCTTCCTCATACGTAGCTGGTTCATCTTCCTCAATAAGATTAATATCTACATGAGGTGAGATTAGAAACACATACCACTCAGGTTGTTTTCTGAATCTCTCCGACCTATGCGGTTCTTCTGTATTAGAAGATTGTGGAACTGTATCATCCTTGATGAACTGTTCGTGTTCCATGAGAGATCGGTTTCAGGAACAGTATCATTCCAATTTTCATCAAGTTCTACTTTCCTCCCACATACCATTGCATTTATGAATTCCTTTTCTAGGAAAACTGCATGGAGAGCAACAAATATTTTGTTCTCTTGTGGGTTGTGGAAATAATATCCTTTGGTTTCCCTAGGATAACCAATTACATATAGGCACTTATCCGATTTGGGTTCTAGTTTGGTACCATCCAAACATTTAACATATGCCCAGCATCCCCAAATCTTCAGGAATGAGAAACCCGGTTTCTTTCATGTCCATATTTATTTGTCCAATAATTTTGACGGAACCTTATTCAAAATAAGTATTGCACTGTTCAATGTGTATCCCATAAGGAAATTGGTAGCTCAGTACGACTCATCATTGACCTTACGATGTCCAACAAAGTTCGGTTTCTCCGTTCAGACACACGGTTCAATTGAGGTGTTCCGGGAGGAGTCCACTGTGAAAGAATACCATACTCTTTCAAGTAATTTTGAAACTCATTGCTTAAGTATTCTCCATCGTGGTCCGACCGTAATGTTTTAATACTTTTGCCAGTCTGTTTTTCTACTTCGTGTCGAAACTCTTTGAATTTCTTAAAAGTTTCCGACTTATGTCTCATAAGATACATATAACCATAACATGATACATCATCCATAAAGGTTACGAAGTATTCATATCCACCTCTAGCCTGGCTAGACATGGGCCCACATACGTCACTATGAACGAGGGCTAACAATTCGGTGGCACGTACACCTTCACCACTAAAAGGTGTTTTAGGAAATTTGCCTAAAGAACAAGATTCACAGACATCATATGAATTAGGATCAAATCCGTCCAAGTATCCATTCTTCGAAAAAGTGGATATACGAGTCTTGTTAATGTGTCTCAGATGACAATGCCACAGTTATGTTTCATCTGTTTTACTCAATTTGAGCATTTTGTTTGTCATGTTATATGTTTGAGATTCATTTATATTCAAAATGTAAAGACCATTGCTGTACATATTAAAATGTCATCTTTATATACAAAACACCAGTGTCCCTTAATACAAAGGTATACCCGCATCAGATTAAACAAAATGCAGAGATGATGTTCCTAGTCAAACTAGGTACAAAATAACAATCTCCTAATGTAATTACATGCCCCATGGGCAGATAAAAAACCTAGGTCCCAACGGCCAAAACAACGACTCTTGTCCCGTTTCCGACTCATAGGTTGATCTTATCTGAAGCTAGTCTCTTGCTAATCAGTAGATCCTGCACATATGTGAGTACCACATCCAATTTTTAAAACTAGTAATGGATATGTTTATAACAACATACCTGAAGCCGGAGCCTTGCCCGTCTTCACTTCATTCAACTCCGCCTTGTACTCACGGTAGTCACGTTTCCAGTGACCTCGTTTGCTACAATGTCCCTAACGCTAATCTTTCCAGCCATCTCGATTGCAATAGTCCAACTATCCAATCAACGATATCGGGTACACTCAAAATGTAATGGTTTCTATACTCCAACTATATAACCAACTACAAGTGGAGTAGTATCTTGTACAGTCTAACTGTTCAAAGAAAGCAATAAAACAATATTAGTAAAACTAATATATTTATAACGACGATAAATAAAATAAAATAAAATAGCACGTATAAGCAAGTATTAAACAAAATTGAAAATTTAATACTGGCCTCCCACTATTTTTCGGTGAGCCTCTAATCCTCTGTTGAGTACTCAGGAAACCCAGTTTCCTAGTGGGCTAGGATCACGTTAAATAACACACAACCTTGACTTTGACTAACAAGCTGTATGAAACTTAACTAGGTAGATCTCTAAGATCAATTGGATCCCATCCAATTCCTAGATCCGGTAGGTGGACCTCCAAGTCCAAGATATATATCCAATATATATTTCCTAACCTTTTCCTCTGAATAAACTAAGCCTTGGCTTTGGCTCAACAAGCTTAATGATTCCAGTTAAGCGCAAACCATTGATAGTGGGAAAGCTTCGTAATCCACGTCGATGAACATAAGTGACCTTGACTTTGGCCAATAAGTCACAACTGCCCAAGATATGCGATATATAACAAAGCCTTCGTGGTTCAAACACATCCGCGATGGACAATGATCTTGACTTTGGCCAACAAATCAAAGCCAATCTTGGATCTTGAGAAAGAACCACTCAATGGAAGGAAAACGCTTAATATTGTAGTGATGGGTTTTCGCGTAAATTGGCAACCAATTTATTATCTTTGATTAGGTCACATCATACACCCTTAAAAATGCATTCTAAAAGCATAATAAGGTGCGATAAAATTTAATAATGATATGCGGATGGATATATAATACAATTTGTTCCTAGAACAAATCACTCTCTCTTTCCTCTCTCCCGCTAGCACTTTACATTCTTCTACCCAATTACATAATACATAAAGAAACCTTATTTGCATTGAGGGGAATTGGTGAGAAGAGAAATACAAAGAGATAAGAAGGTGAAAGGCTGGACACGCAGGTCCAATTTAATAAATAAGTACCATACTTATAATAATTTCTAAAATTGCCTCCACCAATATAATATCCATCTGATATACATTTTCATACAGATACATCTAAGTATTCACAGAAAGCATGTTGTCAATCAATCTAATCAAATTAATTAATCTTTGATTAATGACCATCCAATGTTCATACAACGATTTGATTTGTGCGAGTTCAACTCGTTTAAGAATAAATACTCCAAGTAAGTATTCTTGAATTATATCCAACTATAATTTTAAATCCAATTTAAATTGTATCCAATACTAATTCGTGTTTAATTCCAAATTAAACAATTACACTTTTAATTTTAAATGATGCCAACTACTCACATCAACTTGTCAAACAATTGATGTAAGTTTTGGGTCCTACCCAATTAAATTCAAAATTCAAGTTGGCTAACACAACACACTTTGGGCCCGGTTCATTTAATCCGACTAAACGAATTTTCCATCGCTAAATAATTAAATCCAATTGAATTAAATAATTATGCCTCGCAAAATTATTACAAAAGTCGCTTACGAATTAATTCCAAATTAATTCGTTCGCTTGAATTAAAATCCAATTTTAATTCCGTATTGAAATCCAATTTCAATTAATATATCCGATATATTATATTAGCCCAAATAAATAAATTAAATAGTAAAATCCAATTTAACTATTAAATTGACTTTGCCGCTTAATTCCAAATTAATCACGTTCTCTCTTCTAGACGAATTTAATTCCAGATAAATTCTTGCCGTAATTAATCCCAGATTAATTTTCTCTCTCATAATTAATCCCAGATTAATTCTGTTCGATTCAAATGTCATCGGTGAATCTTTGGGAAATGACCAAAGAGATCCCTGGATATGTTGCAGTAAATACTGTTTTCGGACAATCCGAACACGTGCGTACCCCGTACCACGTTCTCACCGATTTACAAGACATGGTTGGCTTCTAGCAAAGCACCGTGCCTACCCAATTCTCTAGAAATATTCAACGAAGAATATATAATCTGTATCAGGCGTAGTATATAATGTATTTACATAATACGATCCAGTATCAGATGTCACATGCTAGGCCCACCTACCGGATCTAGGAATTGGATGAGATCCAATTGATCTTAGAGATCTACCTAGTTAAATATCATACAGCTTGTTGGACAAAGTCAAGGTTGTGTGTTATATAACGGGATCCTAGCCCACTAGGAAATTAGGTTTCCCGAGTACTCAACAGAGGGTTAGAGGCTCGTCGAAAAATAGTGGGATGCTAGTATTGAATTTGCAATTTCGTTCCAATACTTGTCAATACACGCTTTCAAATTATTTCGTCATTTTATATATTTATTAGTTGGACTAATATTTTATTATTTTTTATTGAAACAGTTGGACTGTACCCAAAAATCGTTAATTGAATAGTTAGACTATTGCAATTAAGATGGCGGGAAAGATCAATGTTAGGGACATTATCATAGGCAAAAATGTCTTTAATGGTGCGAACTGTCCTGACTGGGATATGAACCTTAGGATTTTCCTGGGGGCCGAGAAGATGCTCCATACGATAGAGAGACCTCTCGGGCCTAAGCCCGGAATTGACCAGCCGCTTGAGCTTGAGCTTTGGAAGACTCATAGCGATGACAACTCAACTGCTCAATCCGTCATTGACCAGCCGTTGCAATGACCCCTCAATTTCGTCGACAGAACAATGGATTAGATCCCTATACTATGATGGAAAAATTGAAGGACCTCCATCGATCTAACCTTAGATCGCAAATGTATGAATTGCAGAAGAAGCTCTTTCCCTCTCGAATGTCAGAAGGTACATCTGTCGAGCACCATGTGTCACAGATGATTGATGACATCGAACATCTGGGTCAGCTAGGCATAACCTTTGAGGCTGAGACTTCTATAGATTTGATCTAACAGTCTCTACCTGACAGCTGTAGCGGGTTCATCATGAACTACAATATGATGAACCAAGACCATACTCTTGGAGAGTTGATGGCAATGTTGCGTTAAGCAGAAAAATAGCTTTTGAAGGGAAAAAAGCGCGGGGCTCATGATGAGTGGTATTTATATCACTATTTCTCACTCATTTGACCTAATGTTTTGTATTGTTTCTCGAGATTTATGAACGTTTTGATGTGTTTTGTTGTTATTTTGCAGATAAATAAAGTTTGGACAGTACTGGAGGCAATTTGGGGCAAAACCGGACAAAAATGAGTCAGCAGGGATTTTATGGTCTTTTGCGCGTCGCGACGCCTGGACCTTAAGCGTCGCGACGCCCCAGTGTGCGCCAAATCTGCTAACGTGCGCCAGGTCAACGGTCAACAATTTGAGAAGTTTGACTTTGCTAAAATGCGCCGTGCCACGTGTCACCATCACAGAAGATTTGCTAACTTGCGCCTGCCACGTGTCATCATCCTACGATGCCGACAATCATCATCTATGCTATCTTGCGCCGTGCCACGTGTCGACATCTCAACGGACTTGCTAATGTGCGACGGTGCCACGTGTCGCGATCTAACGCTGCCGACAATTGCCCTCAGCGTGACGTAAGCAATGACGTCATGAACAATGCCACGTCATCGGATAAGGATTTGATCTCTTAGCCGCCTCGCAACGTGTCAAGCAGAGAATGGGCCATGTCTCACTGTTCCAGCGTCGCGACGCTGGAAACCAAATTTTGCCTATAAATTCAGATTCAGATTTCAGAATTCGACACACCTCTCTCTCTCTTGAATTCGACCTAAGAGAGAGTTTCTCTCTCTAGATTTTTTTTACTTTTTTTTTATTTTTAATTTTTAGTTTTGTAAATAATTTTAATTACGTTTTGTAATAATAGTAATTTAATTTTTACTTTTTACTTTTTACAGTTTTTACTATTCACCATGAATAGGTAACTTCCCCAGCTAGGGTGAAAGGTAATTCTTTTACTGTTACTATTTAGATTAATCTCCCTTAAAAATAATATATTCACTATTTAAAATACTGACTAAAAAAGGATACCGCTATATTGGTCGGTTGGTAATTTAATTTTAATCTGGTTTAAACCTGACTAAGAAAAGATACCGCCAGATTGGTCGATTGGTAAATTTAATTTTGGTTCCGCCTGAATGGCTGGTTGGACTTAATTTGACTTAATCAGGATACCGCCAGATTGGTCGGTTGGTAATATTATCACAAGTTTATATATTATTTTATGGGAGATATCTAAATTAGTAGTAGTAAAAGTAATTCCTTTTGCCTTAGCATTTTATTTTATTGTAATTTACTTTTCAGCTTTTACTTTATGTCTTTTACTTTTATGTTTTTACTAGCCCTAGTTATGTGTTAAGTAATCTCGGGTTGTGATGAATTTTAATATCACTGGTTTATAAGCGATTATTTTATAGTTTGGGTATTTTAAAAGTTTACTTATTAAGCCTTAAGCTTAATGCTTCTTGTTATCTGATCACCAATAAGATTGATGTGGTAAATCTAAAATGAACTAGACACAGGGATTTTAGGTTTCAGCCTTAGACTTAATAGCCCACGATCTTCCTTGAGGATAGATAACCCTTTAATAGATTTCCTTACAGGATAGGAATATACCTGTCGGGCGGGGGTAGCCATAATTGGAACTTAAACTTAATGAATCCAGATAATTTGGTTGACATAGACATATGGTTCAATTGGGTTAAGCTGGGTATTTGTGTCTGACCATCGACAGAGGCTTACACATAATTTAGTGTTCCAGGTTAGTAAACCGATTTATTACACAAACATAAAATAATCACTTCATCTTTTAAATGATATTAGAATGATTTACAACCCTAGATATTTGTGTCTTTTGTTATTTTCCTTAGTATTTTCTTTTGTCTTTTTATTTATTTATTTATTTTGTAAAACCACTTTCAACCAATCAAACAATCATTCTATTCTCCATCAATTAGATATTTGTAAATAAATAGATTCAACAATTAATAATAATAGTAGGAATTAAGTCCTCGTGGGATCGATATTTTTATACTACTTGCACGATACGTGCGCTTGCGTTATACGTGTGTGTTTACGCCGGTCAAGTTTTTGGCGCCGTTGCCGGGGACTTATATTTCTTGAGTTGTTAATTTTGAAGCTATCTAATTTACTTGTATCTAATTTTCTTTATTTTTATCTGTAATTTTATTTCTTTTCTTTGTTTTCAGGTGATCAAAAATGGAACATTATTGGGAGATTGAAAGATCAAGAGCTTTACTCGAATATACACCCCAAATCTGGGAGCAACAGTCCGGTTTTCTGTGGCCTGTTGAACAGCCCAATGATTATCACTGGATGCCAGAACCAAGCAATGCTACATTTGCTCAACAGAACGAAATGGGGAGATGTGTAATTTGTGATAGTAACCACCCGAGCGATCAATGTATATATCAATCAGAATGGGAGAATTTATGGAGACAATCATGCTATGAAGAGCCATCACATTTCACAGAGCCACATTTTCCATCTTATCCACCATCTACCTTTGATCTTTACCAACAACCAGAACCATCAGAGAAAGAACAGATGATTCATATGTTCAAAGAACAAGCAGCTCGATTTGATGCACAAATTCAGAGTAACGCAGAATCCATACAGAGGATGACAGATCAAATGAGACAATTCACAGAAAACCAGAACTACATACCTCAAGAACCAGTTTCAGATGACACTGTTGAAGCCTTCGAGAACCAATCAGTTCACAATGACATTTCAACAGAGGAGGAGGCTGAGCAGTATCAACAACCAGAGGTATCAGTTCAGGAGCCCGAACCGGCAAAGTCTCGATTTGATTTTTATTATTATGACTCTGATGATGATGAAACTGAGCTGTTTGTACCAACTGCATCAACACTTGAGGATGGAATTATGTATCCTTAAAATGAAGATCTTGGAGATTCCATTGCACAAATGTTTGAAGAAGATCTACCTGAGCCAATCATTTCACCCAGATCAGAGGATGAAGACCTAAAATCTGACATTTCTTCACATCCTCAGGTTGATAATTTTGCAGCATACATTTCACAGATGACAAATGAAGAATGAATACGGAAATGTTAAAATACATTTGTGAAGGAAAGGTGGAGCAAGAAACAGAGCAAATGGAGGAGCAAATGTCTGACCTTAATAAAAATCCAGAGCATTCAGGAGAAACATCGCTGTTTTTGGGAGTACAAATCAAAGATACCGCCCAGAAGCTTGACAGAATGGAACTTCCATTCCAAGTCAAGCACCATACGAGACCTCCTAATTTTTTTTCTTTCTTTGCAAGAACCACTGGAGCAACAAAGATAAAAAAGGTGGCACATGCACTGAATGAGACAAAACTCTTTTTGCCACTTTACCGTTGGAAGAGACCCTTCAAAAGCAATGCTCACGGGATTGTCTTTAATCAGACATCCAAAACAACATTGAAACCTCTTTAACAGATGGATTTCAGTCACGTCTGGCTGAAGACGTAAAATTTAGCGCTAGCAGGGAGACAACCCATGCAATTTGTTGTAATTTGTTTTCATATTTTGTGTGAATTTTTAATTTTGTGTGTTATTTTTGTAGGGAAAGGCATAAACGAAGCATTTTAAGACATAATGAATTGTGTTTGGCAATCAAAGATGAGAAACAATTCATTAGCAATGGATGAGTAATGAATGAAATCTTGAAACACATACTAATGAATTTATACCAAACAAGTGGCGTATTGCGTACACAATTTCGTTGCCTTAATTATTGCTTTGATTCGCTTTTCTGTTGTAATTATCTTTATTTTCGTAGACAGGATCCAGACTTTTTGACCTTTCATGATTTCTTTTGTTGTTTAGCTAACAAACGTCCTCTGGAAGATATTAGTGCTATTATTACTCACCCTTTTTCAGGTACTATAAATTCAGCCCGTCATTGCACTTTTGAAGGCATCCTAATTTGAGAAAGAAATACATAAAAAAATGGAAGCCACTTCAAGAAGACGAGTTGAAAACATTTGTGTGTTTTGCAGTAGTATTGTTGGTACTAAACCACAATACATAGAAGCAGCACAGGAATTGGGTCGAGTCTTAGCTGCAAGGAATATGCACTTAATATATGGCGGAGGCAATCTCAGACTTATTGGGATTGTTTCAAAGGTCGTACAGGAAGGAGGCAGTCATGTTTTGGGAATCATCCCAAAACCCTTGGCAGAGGCAAATCTTATTGGATCATCAAACGGAGAGGAACTGATCGTATCAGGTATGTCTGAACGTTTGGTAGAAATGATTAACCGTGCTGATGCTTTTATTGCTTTGCCAGGTGGCTTGGGCACATTGGAGGAAATTTTTATAGTTCTATCTTGGGGGAACCTGAACATACACCAGAAACCGCTTGGGCTGTACAACGTTGATGGGTTTTATGATTTTCTTTGTAGGTTTCTTGATGATGCTCGAAGAAATGGGTTCGTGTCAAAACCTATGAAAGAACTCCTCTTCACTGCCAGAACTGCTCCGGATCTCATAGACCAACTCATAGCCTATGAACCACAAGTTGACCCTATCATGTCAAAGATAAATTGGTCCGAGGATGATCGTGGTAAGAGGCGTCGTGTTAATCTGGATCTTAACCTTTAAATTCCTGTAAATTTTCAGCTAACAATGTATTATTTTCTAAACTCTTCTTCTACTGTTTAAGACATTGGGGACAATGTCTCATTTAGGTTTGGGGGAGGGAATTAGTTGATTAATATCTTGTTTTAGTTTGTATGTTGTTTTTTTTTTAGTCCTAAATTTTTCGAAAAATACCAAAAAAATTGAAAAATTTTAAAAATTACAAAAATATTTGTGTTTTTTGTGTTTTTGTTTTGACTAAAAAGGTGAAATTGGTGAGAGGTAGCTGAGTAAGGAGTTCCCACTCTTGATACGTATCTCAAACCATTTATTTCGGAACAAGTTAATTTTTGTTTATTTCATTTTAAATTATTTAATTTGTAAATTCTCCTTAACACTGACTAAAATGGATCTTCATATGCTCAGTTGGCAGGTATTATCAACATACATGGAAACATACGGACATGAGCTAAAATTGAAAAGTTTGTAATATTCAGTGCTCTAGTTTAATTGGAGGAAGCATCTCAAAAAGCAGTGGAGTAAAAAAAAAAAAAAAAAAAAAACCTCTGAGATCCGAGTTATTAAGTCCGTAAGGGTGTTTTAACACCTAGTGCCCTAAAACCAACTGGTTTGGGAGTCACTGGCCCAAAGCTCGTTACATGGATCGAAGATGCTGCAAAAATATATATATCTGAAGTCTGAGTAATTAAGTTCGTAGGGGTGTCTTAACACCTGGTGCCCTAAAGCCAACTGGTTTGGGAGTCACTGACCCAACACTCGCTACATAGACGGAAGGTATTGTATAAAAATAAAAAATAGAGAAAAATCAAAGAAAAAATCAGAAAAATCAGAAAATTATTCCATTGCTACAAAAAGGTGTGAAATCTGATAGAACTTTAAGACAAAAATATTACTCTCTTATCAACTGCACTTATGATTGTTGTGGGCAAAAATGAGTTGATAAATATTTTGTTGGCTGTGTATATGAAGAATGGTAAAAATAATCGGAGAATTTACTTTTTCGGTAATTTAGAATGAAACAAAACAACTAGTAACTTGGATTGGAAGTTTCACCTGATTAGTCACTAACTTATTTATTCTCTTTTCGCTTGTCTTTTTGCTTTTGTGTGCATTAGTTTTACTACCCTTTTTACTTTTGTAAAATGTTTGTGGGTATCATTGCTGTAAACCCTCACGAGACTACAACTCGTCCACTAGGGACACCTAGAGGTTTAAAGGCTTGTTGCATATGCTAAATGCAACCGTGATCCCTACGAAAGTGGCTTAGTTAATTTTATTATGTTATTTTATTTTATGTTTTGCTCGAGGACTAGCAAAATGTTAGGTTTGGGGGTGTGATGAGTGGTATTTATATCACTATTTCTCACTCATTTGACCTAATGTTTTGTATTGTTTCTCGAGATTTATGAACGTTTTGATGTGTTTTTTGTTGTTATTTTGCAGATAAATAAAGTTTGGACAGTACTGGAGGCAATTTGGGGCAAAACCGAACAAAAAAGCGTCAGCAGGGATTTTATGGTCTTTTGCACGTCGCGACGCCCGGACCTTAAGCGTCGCGACGCCCCAGTGTGAGCCAAATCTGCTAACGTGCGCTGGGTCAACAGTCAATAATTTGAGAAGTTTGACTTTGCTAAAATGCGCCGTGCCACGTGTCACCATCACATAAGATTTGCTAACTTGCGCCTGCCACGTGTCATCATCCTACGATGCCGACAATCATCATCTATGTTATCTTGCGCCGTGCCACGTGTCGACATCTCAACGGACTTGCTAATGTGCGCCGGTGCCACGTGTCGCGATCTAACGCTGCCGACAATCGCCCTCAGCGTGACGTAAGCAATGACGTCATGTGACAATGGAAATTATTATTTTATCATTTTGTAATTAAATTACTTGAATATATAAATGATAAAAGTCCTTATGATTAGTTTCGAATTATAAGATATGAGACAATATCAATCCACTAAAATTTTAATCATTAAATATCCATAGTCACAGTATTATCGAGATTGGACATCGATAATGCGAAATAGACTAGTATTACACTTGTGCGCGTTATGGAAGCGTAACACTATAGTTCTCATATATTTGGGTATTGGATACTCATTAAAGTGTAATAGTAGGTTCTGTTTACCGATGGTACAGGAATAGCTTCACTGTGGATAGACCCCGCAGAATCCCATTGGTAGTATGACTATGTGTCTATGGGAATCCGCATCATGGTAGGTGTATTTGGTCTTAACCTGAGACTTTCATCGCTAATACTTACGAAAATCAGTACGCTTTGGTTTTGGTCATCGAGGGCTTTAATAGGTTTTGTGTACACCTCTTCTGGGTTTATTGAGAATCGTAGTGTATTGGGTGTGACGTAAAGATGGAAGTATCACTTCAGTCATATGGAGATGATGATCATGCAGGGATATAGAACTGGTACTCTATTATATTGCAACTATCGAGATAATATGACAAGGTTATGATTATCCGATTAAAGAGACTACTTGCTAGTGATCCGATATATGCTTCGTACGAGGCAGACACTATTCCAGCCCCAGGCCTATATTCGATATATATTCGATATATTAAATGAAATTAGATTTCTAAGCAGAATTAAAATTAGATTTTAATTCGGGCGAATGAATTAATTTAGAATTAATTCATGAGCGAGTTTCGTAATAATTTTGCGAGGCATTATTATTTAAATAATTTTGATTTAATTAAGTCGCAACGGAAAATTCGTTAATTCTGATTTAACGAACCCGAGCCCGATCTGTGTTTTACGGGCCCACTCGGATTTTGAATTAAAGTGGGACACACAACAAGTCACATCACTAGTCAATATCATCACTTTTTGTTGATGGAAGTTGTTAGTTGATTTTTAATTTGTAAAACACATTTCCATTATTTTATTTGAAAAGTGAGTGACCTTTACCAACTTTGAAGATTTGGTATATGGTTTTGAATTTTGGAAAATCAAACTAACTCTCACTCACTCTCTTTTCTTGCAAAGTGGCGTCAAACACTATCTCCCTCTCTTGTTCATCAATTGCCGAAAGTTGCTTACTCATTGGGGATTTTTGTTGCAAAAATTTCCAATTGCTAGCACATAAAAGAGTCTACATAGATGATAGGGAAACTATCCCCTTGAGTTTGGAATTCAAAGATCAAGCTTGGAGCTAAAACATACAAACAAAGGAGGGCTTGGAGCACTACACAAATGAGGTCAAAATTTTCTTATCTCCACATCCTACTTAGCCGATCAAAGTGAGTATTTTTCTGCAACTTTCTTTGTTAATTCACAGAATTTTATGCTTAATAGATCCTTGGCATGTTCTAGGAGAACCCAACAGGTTTATCTCAATGAACCATGAGTGTTGGGAGACTCAAATAGACGTGTATGTGTTTATTTGATAAACACTGAGCGACTCACCGAATATTTCCTAATAGATGGTAGACCAACGTCAATAGGAATCTTCTCAAGTCGAGTATCATAGTGGTCATTCGACTTGAGATACCATTGTGGATATATGAGGTATCCTCCACACTTTGATGGTAGTCATGTCACCGATCAATTTAGATCAGACCTCCGCCTGTTCGTTGGGTGTGGACTGATGCTCATGATATCCTGTGAGTATCAGATATAATCTGTTTATCCTGTGTACAGAGCATAGGTATCATGTATGTATTTACGTCTAGTAAATCCATGGTTGTGGTATACTTCGGAAGCGAGTTCCGAGTATTATTTAGAGATCGCAAATTTGAAAGTCAACTATATTATACCTTAGGGATTTGACGTTCTTATCTATATCCCCGGTATAATAATGATAGCCTTTGAAGAAAAGATTATACGTGTGCAATGACGTCGACTTGCATAGTTTAGCGAGATTATTCGTGGTCATTGTAGGCACTGTATTTTTACATGTAAGTCCCGATGATGAGCCTTGAAGGGAGGCACATCACTTCACAATCAACACAGTCCATTCATCACGCGGGATCTTCATCACCAACTGCCTTCACCACCTCATGAACACAACCCACAAAGCCTAGCAAATCGACGCCCTTCACCCATGGACTCACTGAAAACCTTCACGCCGTCATCCTCCTTCACGCTTATTACCCTCCAACACAAACACTGCTCACATCATGCAGCCTCACGACTAACCCCCTACTCAAATAAGCCCATTCACGGCTTCCCTCTCTCAACCCACTCATGGCCTGACCACAAATCATCAACACCCCATCTGACTTTCACTGCCTCACGCACAACACACAGCAAAGCTCTCTCATTCTCAATCAAACAACACACACGTAAAGCCCTTTTAGCACTACCTAGCCATATTCACTGCCTCCAACACAAGGCTTCACGCCCAACCCTTTCACGCGCCTTCCTAGCTTCATTAACAAGAACAGCCACTGCCCAGACATCCCTTACATGTTCCTTCATAAACCAGAAGCCCTAAAACTGCCTACTCACAGCAACCCTCACGTCCCTAAGCTCTCCCAAACTGCCGTGAGCAACCCCCCTCACTGACCCTCACAACGAAACAATACAGCAGCCAACCTCATCATCCCTGAAGCACGCCCACTGTCGCCGAGAATAAACCCACACACGTCCCCTGTCCACGAATATTCTGCCTCATGTAAACTCTATTAATCAACGCCACTGTCATATCCCATTTCGTTAGCCACGTACTGCCCTGACCTTCACAACCCCATGAAATGCCGCAAAAAACCACTGAAATATGTCCAAAGATAGCCAAAATCGTCCCAAAAAGCATCCCGGAATCGGGCCAAAAATAAACTGAAAACAGTGAGAAAAATAGAAAAAATAGCGAGCGGAAACCTCGAGCGAATAAGAGAAAACAACGAAAACAACAGAAACAGTGAACCTATGAAAATGGCAGAAACAGCGGACCAGTGAAAACAGCAAAACGATATCCCTTCCGGCACCATGAAACGCACTCCCGGAAAGCGACTTAAAAGGTTAGACCTGAGGGCACCCCTTTTATTTATTATCCTTTATTTTTAGTTATTTTATTACTTTATTTCGCATGAATATTGTTAATTAGTATATGATGTGATTTCGGGTGAATGGAATATTGTGTTCCTTTTTGTGGTATATTGGATGGAAACCTGGACATAAATTCCATAGGCGAATCCGAATGGACGGTATTATGGTTTGCACTCGAGATACAATGCCCCGTACCACTTGAAGGATTCACGTATTTCATTTCATCCAAACTTGTATTTGAGCATGATTAGGTCGTTAGTACGTTATTTCCTTATGTACGTTATGTTGGACAAAATGACCCATAGCGTCACTATTTGCACAGATCATTGTGTTGTTGTAGCAAATTAACTATGTGACAAGGAAATTGCACTCTCATCATTTGTGATTAGATCACCATAGATATATAAATGAAGAGAGGTCCCTATGATTAGTACCTGGACTGAGAATGATATGAGACAGTATCAGTCCCCGAAGGTTTAATCATTAAAATCCCTAGCCGTAGTATTATCGAGACTGGACATCGATAATGCGGAATAGGCTAGTATTGCACTTGTGCGCATTTGTGAGGGCACAACGGAATAGTTCTCATATATATAAGTATTGGATACTTATGCAAGTGCGATAGGAGGTCGTGTTTTCACCGATGGTACGGGAAACAGCTTCGCTCTGGATAGACCCCTCGGAATCCCATTGGTATTATGACTATGTGTCTATGGGAGGCCGAAATCGAGGTAGGTGTGTATAGTCTTAACCTGAGACTTGCATCGCTAATACTTACGATAATCGATAAACTTTGGTCTTGGTGGTAGGGGGCTTTAACCGGTTCTGTGTACACCACTTCTGGGTTTATCAGAGAGTCGTAGAGTATTGGGTGTGATGTCAAGACGGAAGTGTCACTTCAGTCATATGGAGATGATGTCACGCAGGATACGGTACTAGTGCTCTTGAGTGTTGCGCAACCAATCGGGATATTGTGACCAGGTCATGTATATCCGATTATAGAGACTATGTTACCAGACATCCGATATGTGCTTCGGACGGGGGAGACACTTATCCACCCCCAGCCCTAGCACGTGATTATCCGATACTGGGCCAATATACACAATACTACGGTATACTACGCTTGATACAGATCTATATATTCCTGTAAGAATATTTCTGGAGAATTGGGTAGGCATGGCGCTTTGCTAGAAGCCAACCTTGTCTTGCAAATCGATATAAACGTAGTACGAGGTACTTACGTGTTCGGACAGTCCGACGATCGTATTTACTGCCAACATATCCGGAGATCTCATGGGTCGCTTCCTGAAGATTCACCGATGACGTATGACTCGCACTTTGATTAATCTGGGATTAATTAGAAGAGAGAGATAGAATTAATCTGGGATTAATTCGATGAGAGAGAAAATTAATCTGGGATTAATTGCGGAGATATTTTATCTGGGATAAAATATTAATAAAAGAGAGAGAACGATTAATTTGGAATTAATCGATAAAATTAATATATTCGATATATTAATCGAAATTGGATTTTGACGCGGAATTAAAATTAGATTTTAATTCGGGCGAACGAATTAATTTAGAATTAATTCGTTAGCGACGTGAATAGTGAATTCGCTAGGCGTAATCATTTAATTACGACGCGACGGAAAATTCGTTAATTTGGAATTAGCGAACCCGAGCCCGAGAGTGATTGCGAGCGCATTCGCATTTCGAATTCGAGCGCGGCACGCGAGTCACATCAAGCGTCAAATCGCTAATCGCGTCAATCGTCAAATCAATTGTCACTTTGAGTGATGTGACTTGACAATATGTCACTTTATTAAAGTGAATAGATGTGATGTGAAAAGTGATGTGATATGACTTAAAGTTATAAGTAAAAGTGATGGAATATGAAAAGGTTTGGAATATATATATTTGTTTTATTTATTTTTGGAAAATAAATAAATAAATATAAATTACTTTTTCTTTTCACTTTACACATATATTCGGTCCTCTCTCTCTCCAACATGCAAGGCATACGGTTTCTCTCTTCCCTCTCTTTTTCTTCTTCTGCATCTCACGGCTTCACTGCCGTTTCTTCTTCTTTTTTTTTTTGGTCTTCACCGAGAAAATTGAGATGCATGGAAGATGATTAGTGCTAGCACACTCTAGGAGTTATAC
>SKCR01024763.1:0-19824 GCA_019454045.1 Zanthoxylum bungeanum
GTAGAGACCAGCTTTTGTTTTAGATCTCAAAAGCTTCATGGCATTCTTTGGTGAAGTTGAAAGGCACATCATTCTCCAGAAGATTGCACAGAGGTTTAGCAATCTTGAAAAGTCTTTGATAAATCTCCTGTAAAAACCTGCATATCCGAGAAAGCTCCGAATCTCTTTTACTGATGTAGGCGGATGTAGTTTTTCAATTGTTTCAATCTTTGCTTTGTCTACCTCAATTCCCTTTTGTGAGATCCGGTGTCAAGAACAATGCCTTCCTGCACAATGAAGTGGCATTTCTCCCAGTTAAGTACCAGGTTGGTATCTTCACATCTTTGTAACAAATGTTCCAAATTTTACAAGCAGTGGTCAAAAGAGTCTCCAAACACAGAGAAGTCATCCATGAAAACCTCCATACTCTGCTCCAGCATGTCTGAGAATATGGCCATCATGCAACGCTGAAATATGGCAGGAGCATTACATAATCCAAATGGCATCCTGCGGAAAGCAAAAGTACCATAGGGACATGTAAATGTAGTTTTATCATGATATTCTAGGGTGATAGCAATCTGATTGTACCCTGAATATCCAACCAGAAAGTAATAGAACTCATGTCCCACTAATTTGTCCAGCATTTGATCAATGAATGGCAATGGAAAATGGTCATTCCTCGTGGCTTTGTTAAGCTTTCGGTAGTCCATGCATATTCTTCATCCAGTCACCGTTCTGGTTGGAATTAGCTCGTTCTTTTCATTGGTAACCATAGTGATTCCTCATTTCTTCGGCACACACTGCATAGGACTCACCCAAGTGCTGTCTGAGATGGGGTAAATGATGCCAGCATCCAACCATTTGATGATTTCTTTCTTCACGACTTCCTTCATGATTGGATTGAGCCTCCGTTGATGCTCCACTGTGGGTTTGTACTCATCATTTATCAGGATCTTGTGCATGCAAAATGATGGACTAAGCCTCGAATGTCTTCTATAGTCCAGCCAATGGCTCTTTTGTGTCTCGTAACACTCAGTAACTTTTCTTCCTGCTCCAATGTTAGTGAAAAAGAAATAATAACAGGTAATTCAAAAGAGTTTCCAAGAAATGCATACCTGAGATGGCTCGGAAGTAACTTCAGCTCCAGCTGTGGTGGTTCTTCAATCGAAGGCTTGATTCGATCTTTCTTTGGCAGTTCCAAGCTTTCCACTTGTGGTGTCGCTTTGAATCGGAATGGTTTGTCAAGGTAGTTGATACATTCCAGGATTTCAGCATCTAGCTCGTTGTCAGCCATGTTGGTGATGCAAGCTTCAAGTTTTTCCGTGGGGGTTGTATTAGTATCCTGAATGATACTATCAACAACATCAATTTCGAAACATTCTTCTTCCCTTTTCATCGCTCGAGAATTTCATGGCTTTGAAAACATTGAAAGTAACTTCTTGGTCCTGAACTTTCATAGTTAGTTCTCATTTTTGTACATCAATCACAGTTCGTCCTGTCGCCAAGAATGGTCTTCTAAGGATGATAAGTACATCTTTGTCTTCTTCCATGTCAAGGATAATGAAATCTGCTGGAAGAATGAGTTTGTCGACTTTGACCAGCACATCTTCAACATCACCTCTTAAAAATGCGAGCGTTCGATCAGTAAGTTGTAGTGAGACTGAGGTAGGCATTGCTTCTCTAATTTGCAGTTTCTGTAAATAGAAAAAGGCATTAAATTAATACTTGCACCTAAGTCACATAAAGCCTTACCGATATAGTGTTCTCCAATGGTGCATGGGACAATGAAACTGCCAGGATCTTTCAACTTTGGGGGAAGTTTCCTCTGAATGATGGCATTGCATTCTTCCATCAATGCTATTGTCTCGTAATCTCCCAATCTCAATTTTCGTGAAAGAATGTCTTTCATGAATTTGACATAGCTGGGCATTTTTTCCAAGGCTTCTGCAAATGGAATGTTGATGTGCAGCTTTTTGAACACCTCCAGGAATTGAGCAAACTGCTTGTCCAGTTTGTTTTTCTGAAGTTGCTGTGGAAAAGGTGGAGGTGCAGTGATCTGATTTTTTTTCTTTTTCTTTGTTTCTTTTTCCTCCATTTGTGGAACTGCATCTTTTGGAACTTCCTCAATTGTTGCATGATTCCAACATCTTTGTTGATTTCAGTACCATTTTTTAAGGTAATGGCTTGACATTGCTCCTTTCCTCGGTTCATTGGATTTGGTTCTGTATTGCTGGGAAGATTTCCTGGCGGTCTGTAACTCTTAGCATTGGCCAGTTGTCCGATTTAATTCTCCAGTGCTTTGATGGAAGTATATTGGCTCTGAAACATAGCATCGTACTTTTTTAACTGAGCCAGCACTTCTGTTATTCCTGGTTCATTTGCCTGCTCCTGGCCTTTGTTATGTTGCTGGAATCCAAGTGGTGGATAGTTTTGCTGTTGGAATCCATGTGGTGGATTGTTCTTTTGCCCTGAATTGTTGCTCCATGAAAAATTGGGATGATTCCTCCACCCTGGGTTGTAGGTGTTGGAATATGGTTGTTCCCCTGTATGTTGAAATTGTTGACATAATTCACTGTTTCTTCAAGTTGGTTTGGTTCTGGTGCTCCTCCATATGGTGAACTTGTGGATCCAGTGGTAAGAGTCTCTATGAATTTGCATATCTGATCCAGCTTGGCGTTGACTGCTGTATTGGCTCCACTTTTATAAATTCCTGTAATTCTTTGGATCATGCTCCTTTCTGTTGGCCACAAGGAATTATTGTTGGCCATTTCTTCGATTAGGTTCCAGGCTTGATCTTCTCCTTTTTTGCTATCAAAGCTCCTCTAGCAGCAGCATCGATTGTGGTTCTCATCAGTCCAGAAAGTCCGTTATAGAAAGTTTGGACTTGAAGCCATTTTGGAATCTCATGGTGAGGACATTTCGGAGTAAATCTTTGTACCTTTCCCAAGCTTCGTAGAGAGTTTACTAGTCTTCTTGTACAAAGGATGTGATGTCATTCCTTGGCTTTCCAGTTTGGCTGGTGGAAAGTACTTTGCAAGAAATTTGGTGGCTAAAGCATTCCAAGTTGTGATGGAACCTTCTGGTAGTGAATGTAGCCAAGCTTTAGCTCTGTCTTTCAAGGAGTATGGAAAAACACGCAGTCTCATTGCTTCTTCAGCTTCTCGGTTGTAATTGAAAGTGCCGCAAACTTCCAGGAAGTTGCTGATGTGGGTATTAGGATCTTCAGTTGCTTTCCCCCCAAACTGCACTGAATGTTGAATCATCTGAATGCATGTTTTGATGTCACACGCATTGCTAGAAAAGGAGGAAGTACAATACATGAAATGAAGCCGTCGACCACCGGAATGATTCTGTCTCGAATGGGTATTGGTGGTGCAACCTCCAAAGGTTCAGGTTTCATGTTGACTAAAGCTTATTGGCCTTCACGCCTTTCCCTTCTCAACTGTCTGATGGTTCTTTCAATTTCTAGGTCAAGCGGTCGGAGTTCAAAGCTTCTTGTTCATCTCATGTAGTTTCTGAGAACCTGAAACACAAGAAAAAAAACAATAAGTAAAAAGAAATTAGATACAAGTAACGTATCTAACCCCAAAACTAATAGTGAAAGATAAATAAGTCCCCGGCAACGGCGCCACAAACTTGACCGGTGCAATCACACGCGTATAACGCAAGCATACGTATCATTCAAGTAGTATAAAAAGTATCGATCCCACGAGGACTTAATACCTAATCTATTAATTTTATGAGGTCAAATGATTATTAGTATCTAACAGGTTGATTGATTGATTTGAAATTGTGATAATTTTAAATTTTAAAAACAAGTAAATAAAATTACAGGAAAGTAGGTTTAAGAAAATTCAATATTAGGAAACAATCTAGGGTTGTGAATCTTTCTAATATCTTTTAAAAGATGAAGTGGTTTTTTCATGTTTGTGTAATAAATCGGTTTACTAACCTGGAACACGAAATTATGCGAAAGCCTCTGTCGATGGTCAGACGCAAATACCCAGTATAACCCAATTGAACCATAAACCGGTGATATTAGAATTCATCACAACCACAGATAACTAACTTAGTTACGATACATAAATAGGGCTAGTAAAAACTTAAAAGAAAAAGACATAAAATAAAAATGCTGAAAAGTAATTGCGGTAAAGTAAAAGCTGAAAAGTAAATTACAATAAAATAAAATGCTAAGGTAAAAAGATCAACTTTTACTATTTATTATTTAGATATCTCCCTTAATATAATATATTAACTTGTGATTATTTTACCAACCAGCCATATAGGCGGTATCAAAATTTGTCTATAAACCTACCATATAGGCAGTAAGAAAGTTTAATTACCAACCGACCAATCTGGCGGTATCCTTGCTTAGTCAGATTAAAACCAGTTTATAAATAATTACCAACCGACCAATATAGGGGTTGTAGGCACTGCATTTTTTGCATATAAGTCCCGATGAGGAGTCTCACACGGAGACACTACCTTTTAAATTTAACTCGATTGTTTAGCTTCGGGCTCGCTTGTAGACCTTTGTTTTAAAATCCACCTCGGCCCAAAATTCCCGCAAACCACTTGGCCTTGACCTAAAACCCCCCGCAAGCCCACACACCACTAAGCCCACCACCAAAAGCCAACCACACGCCTAAAGCTAAGCCCACACGCCCAAGCCCATTTAAAACACATCCAAAATAATAAAACACATATTTAACACATGTGAAATTAAAACAAATCTAAAAAATCATATACGAAATTAAAATAAAACAAATAAACATCAAATAAACATATTTCTAATTTAAACAAATCTTGTCCCCAATTAAATATATGCTTTCCTTGTGAGACACTAATTGATTCCTTTCATTTTCAAACAAACCCTAGCAATTGTCTATAAAAGAAACACAAATCACACACTCACACCCCTCCTAGCTCATTCATGCATAATTCACACAAGAAACCCCATTGCCTTGCCGTCCCAAAACAAACAAAAACCCCATTGCCGTATAAACACTCAAGCCTCTCGACTGCCGCCACCACACTCACTGCCTGACGCAAGCCATAAGCCCTCACAAACCACTCACGCCACATAGACCTGCATACCATTCACGCTAGCCACAAAGTCATCTCACCAGCCCCTCCCTTTCACGCTAGCCATACAGTCCACACCTGCCCCCCTTTTACTCGCGCCACAGACCTATACACCCACTACCTCACGCGTATAACCCACATTGCCTCAAGTAACCAGTCAACCTTAACTGCCTAATTCCATAGCCTCTTGCCTCACGTAACCAACCAATATACTGCCTTTAAAGTAGCCCTCTCTCTAAAAACAAAAAACTGCCAGTAAACTGCCGCACGAATCACCCAAAAACTGCCAGTGTTTGCCACATATTTGACCCCATAAACTGCCCTAAAACCACCAAAAGCAGTCCCTTATTTACCTTAAAACAATTACCAGAAAATACAGCGAAAACAACAGTGAAACGGAGTGAAAACAACAGTTCAAACAGCGAAACAACGAGTAAAAACGTTGAACCAGTGAACCGGAGGAGTTGCGGAGCATCCACCCTTCCTACAACCGTGTACCGTACTTCCGAGAGACGATTTAAAAGGTTAGACCTGAGGGCACTTTTCGTATTTATTTTCATTCATCTTTTAATTATTTTATTTATTTTTTTGCATGAGAGTCGTTTGTGGATGCATGTTGTGGCTTTGAATGGATGGGAAAATGTGTCGTCTCTTGTGGTATATAGGATGGAAACCCAGACGTAAATTCCGTAGCCGAATCCGAATGGACGGTAGTGCGGTCTGTACTTGGGAGACAACTCCACGTACCACTTGAGTAAACGGCACATATTTTGCTTTATTTTATCTTATGTATTTATTATCCGCATTTTATATTCCGCCATTTAATTTCCGTATGTTATTTGTTCGTGTAATGATGAGATAATGCGCATGGGCAAATCAAGTTGGATTAAAGGTCCTCCGTTTTGAGGGATAAAAAGCCTAAGGGCTACCTTTGCCACGATGTTTTGCCGCGCCGGACGAAGTACGTTTGGTTGGATGTGAGATATGTTCAACCGCGTATACAAAGTCCTATATTGTTGTCTTTATTTTTTATGCATTGTGATGTGATGCGCATGGGCTTATTACGTTGGTCTAAAGGTCCTCCATTTTGAGGGATAAAAAAAGCCTAAGGGCTACCTTTTCCACGATACTTCACCGCGCCTTTTATATTTCGTCTTTTACTTTACGTACATTAGTTATTTATGTAATTGATGACATAGTGCACATGGGCTTAGTATGTTGGTCTAAAGGTTCTCTATTTGAAGGGGGAAAAGTCCAAAAGGCTACCTTTATGACAGTACTTCGCCGCGCCTTTTATATTCCGTCTTTTACTTTACGTACATTAGTTATTTATGTAATTGATGATATAGTGCGCATGATCTTAGTATGTTGGTCTAAAGGTTCTCTATTTGAGGGAGGAAAAGTCCAAAAGGCTACCTTTATGACAGTACTTCACCGTGCCTTTTATTATTCCATTGTTTGCTTTATGTATGTCATCTCCTTGCATAATCATGCATCATATTGCAATGCACATGGGCAAATCAAGTTGGATTAAAGGTCCTCCATTTTGAGGGATGGAAAGCCGAAGGGATACCTTTGCCACGACGTTTTGCCGCGCCGGACAAAGTATGTTCGATTGAATGTGAAATACGTTTAATCGGACACTTGAAGTCCTATATAGATGTGGGCATATGTCGCATCTCTTTTCTTTCACTTTCATTGTCTATCTTTTGCATCGTATCATCGTACGTTTATTTTAATATACAACTGCCTCATTAGTTATCCCTTTGCATTATGTACCTAATTGCTTTTCTTTATTACGCATGATTGTGCAATTGCCATTTATTTGTGTTCCCATATGTATAAGTACAATGTGCTTATGAAGTTGTATGCTTGCTGTATTTCAATTAACCTTTATGCATGCAAATTTGGACATAGGTTATATGCAAATAGGTTGTATGTAAATTCGGACATAGGTTATATGCAAACTTAGATATGAGCCTTGTACTTATGCATGTGAACTTAGAAATAGAATACCCTTGGGAATGTATGTTGCTAGATTCGATTAAATTATTGCACAAATCACATCATTACAAGTGGCATAAGTAAGGGACCATTCCGAACTCAATGGTTTGAGGTCTTCCCTTGGGAGGGGTGAGTGCGGCCTTAAATCATTTCACGGTTCACACCGGGTGGCGACTCCATGTTATTTCTCTGGTTTAGTCCCCCGCGGGCTGTTCCGTACTCCCAACTGGGCCGCGAGCCCGGGACAGCGTCGCCGATTTCTGTGTCATACAGTCTGGCAACTCCACTGAGGATAGAGAATCGGCCCCGAAATAATGTCTTGTAATGTTTGTAATTTATGCTTTACGTTAACCGTATATATTATGGGTTGAGAGGGTCTAATCAAAGGCATTGTTAAGGCTAGGTGATGGTTTGGTGTCTTCCTTATTCACTACCTTTCTATAAGGAAAAGCTGTGAGGGCACCTAGATAATCATTAACCGTAGCTTGTTGTAACAGACTAATTTGGAGGACTTGTTGTTTATTCCTGTCACCAAGGCGATAAGAGCCTAAGAGACTTGGGTATTTAAGAGAGTTCGCTCCACCCTCTCTCTAGGTAATCTACAATGGGAAATCCATTTGACAGTTAGTCACACACCGTAACTCGTTGGCACGTACCTTAATCGTAGAACTGGTAGAAACCATTTCCTTATGTTTATGTTTGGGACCATTGTCATTTGGATCCGGTTGGACTTCTTGTCAAGAAATGCGAACTTGTTGGGCCATTTAAACTGGGACGAGTTCGTATCTTATGACGATTGGGCCAAACGTCTATGAAATACCGATGGGCCACTATGTAGAAATTGTATCTTTATGCTTGTGTTTGGGCCCATTATCATTTGAAGTCGTTTAGCCATGTTATCTCAAAATGTAAACCTGTTGGGCCTTTTCAACTGGGACAAGTTTGCACCGTGCAATGGTGTGGTTAAATGCTTTAAAATGATAATGGGCCAACCTATACATTCTATACATCTCATGCATCATATGCACGCATACATGTTAATATATGGTTTTAAAGACACCATAGATTCCCGTTGGGTAAGGGAAGAGAGAAGACTCACCAAGAGACTGATAGCAAACATGAGTGAATCAGAGAATGAGGTATCCCGTATGGATCAGTTTGAGAACAGTCTCACCAAGATTACTGAACAGTTACAAGCCTTGACTGCTGCTGTGGCTAATATGGCTGTGCCCGTGCTGGGGGAAATTCTGAGAATGTGAGGCGTGAGGAGCCTCCGAATGGGTTGGGGGATGATATCCCCACTTTTGATGATGACATGGCATAATATGCGACATGAAGAATGATTGGGTCTCAGGCAGAATTTCAGAAGCTTCGGGATCAGGTAGAAACGGTTACCCGTAAAATGAGGGGTAAACATGAAGAGTTGTTAGATTATGAAGCAATGACTTTTGAAGAACAGCTTCGAGCTCAGTTCAAGATGCCTGATATGGTCAAGTTCAATGGGATGGGGACCCGAGGGTCCATCTTCGATAATATGTTTCAGTTATGAGTTCAGTGGGCTTGTCACAGCGCTGCAGAAAATGTTTGGAATGTCACTTGAGGGGGCGCCGGTAGTATGGTATCATAGCCTTGAGAGAAAGGTTAAGGAAGATTGGAGGGAACTGGCAGACGCCTTTCTGAAACAGTATGTTACAGACTTGGAGATTGACTTGTCGTTCCGCGACTTGGAGAATACCAAGAAGAAGCCGGAAGAAATCTTCAAGGAGTATATAGACCGCTGGAGAAGCCAGCTTCTGAAAATACAAACTCGGCCTTCGGAGAAGGACCAAATAAAGATGATCATCAAAGGTACCAAGCCTTCCATCTATGGCAAGTTGAGGAGGATGACCTCTATGATTGTGGATTTCCGACAGCTGAGGGAAACTGTCATGGATATTGAAGAAGAGGAAGCCGAGAAATGAAAGTTTTATAGTCTGAATAGGAGGACTGTAGGAGGATCCTCAGATGCTAAGCCTGTTTCTGCTGAAGTTACTGCCATTAAGAACCGACGGTTTTCCAACTTGGGCAGACCTTTATCCAAAGTGCTTGAGAAATTGACAAGGCAAGGACTCTTGAAACCCTTGGAGCCTCAAATACTCCCAAATCCTCCCCCATCACACCTCAACATGAACCGTTATTGTCACTTCCACCAGCATCACGGTCATGACACCGATAGCTGTGCTCGCCTCAGATATGAAATCCAATACCTCATAGACTCCCATAAGATACCCGACCCTGAAAAAGAACAGCCCAATACAAACCATAACCCTTTACCTAACTATCACCCTGTCTCACCGCCTACCTACATGATTAGCTCCGGCCTACCCGAAAGCTTTGTCCTCCAAACTTTCAATCACCAAACTTCTTGCATGAGGATATGGGATGACGACAGTGAAGAACCATAGGCCAAGGAAGAAGGTGATGTTGTGGATGATGAAGTTGTTCTCCCTAATTTATTTGATCTTGCATTTTTAATAAAGACATTGATTTTGTCCACTTGTTCCAACATTTTCTTAATGATGATAAAGATGTTCATTTTGCTTACCTGCCGGAGTCTCTTCCTTTCAACCTGTAACATGAGTATATTTGACAAAAGCATTCAACCCTGGTACTATGATAACTCAGCGATGTTTAGAACACGGGGAATCCTTGGAAGAAGCAAGCAAAAAAGACAGGATAGCCATTCAGAAAATGGGAGATTGAAACAGTACTTTGCTTGAGGAAGGGAAGACCGAGCAGTCACCAAGAGAATTGGCGGAAGACCTAACCCAACGGAATAGGAAACTCATTCATGCAAGCATGCATACATGTAACACACTTGCATTTTTTTGTGTTTTATGTTTGTTTTGTATTCACAGGTTTTGAAGCAGGAAAAGAGAAGGCGGCAAAGACAAGCAAATCAGAAGCAACAACAGTGCATCAGTATCAGGAATGAATCAAAATCAGATCAGTTGAGGGCGAGCCCCACATCAGTATCAGTTGAGGGCAAGGCCCATATCAGTGTCAATCCGAGGGCGAACTCTCTTAAATACGCCATCCAATAATGTGCGCCGAATCTACTAACGTGCGCCTGCCACATGTCAACATCACAACAAATCATGCTAACGTATGCCAGACACGTGTCATCATCACATGTTGCCGAAAATCATCATCGCCACATCATCAATGACATCCGCATAATAATTCAGTCATCGCCATGTCAGCGCCATATCAGCACAATTATTGAGTTAATCATTCAGCTCTACCACGTGTCACCATCTCAGCAAAAGGGAAAGCCACACGTCCAAGATCTGCGGCGCGTCGCGACGCAAACACAATTCACGCGTCACGACGCGCGAGCCAATTTTTCCCTATAAATAGAGGCCGAAATTTCAGAATTGATTTCATACATTCTTCTATGTAATTCCTTAAGAATAGTAGAATACTAAGAAGATTGTATCTTGTTTGTTTATTTACAGCTTTCAGTAATTAATTTTCGCATTTGCACTTTCTTTTCTTTACTTTTCAGTCTTTACTTTCTACAATTTACTTTTACGCACAGTACTTTTCTTTCCTTACTTTTTCAGTATTTACTTTTTAGTAATGGGGAGGTAACTCCCCTTGCTGGGGTAAAAGGTAAAGCTTTTATTAATATTATTTAGATTACTCTCCCTTAATTATAATATATAAACTATTTAAAACCTGACTTTATGAGGATACCGCTTTATTGGTCGGTTGGTAATTATTGAAATTGGTTTTAAACTTGACTAAACTGGATACCACCTGATTGGTCGGTTGGTAATTAATTATTAATTTGATTTAATCAGGATACCGCCTATATGGCTGGTTGGTAATTATCAAACAAAGTTTATATATTATAATAAATGAGATATCTAAAATAGTAGTGATAAAAGTGGATTCTTTAACCTCAGTATTTTCTTTTATTGTATTTTTACATTTTTAATTTCCAGTATTTACTTTCCAACATTTATTTTATGTCTTTTATTTTATTTAAGCTTTTACTAGCAGTAAATATGTGTCTTAGCTAAACCCGTTATCTGGGATTGTGATGAATTCCAATATCACCGGTTTATAATGGGTTATTGTATAGTTTGGGTAATATAAAGGTTTACTTATTAAGTCTTAAACTTAATGCTTCTTGTTAACTGACCATTAATAAGATTGATCTGGTAAACTTAAAATAAACTTGACAAAGGAATTTTAGGTTTCAGCCTTAGACTTAATAGCCCACGATCTTCCTTGAGGATAGATAACCCTTTAATAGATTTCCTTACAGGATAGACATATACCTTTCGGGTGGGGGTAGCCATAATTGGAGCTTAATCTTAATGAATTCAGGTAACTTGGTTGACATAAACATGTGGTTTAATTGGGTTATACTGGGTATTTGCATCTGACCGTCGACAGAGGCTTTTGCAAAATTTCGTTTTCGGTTAGTAAACCAATATTTTACACAAACGTAAAATAATCACTTCATCTTTAAAAAGATATTGGAATGATTCACAACCCTGAATATTGAATTTCCATCAATCTACTTTCGCGCTATTTCTCTTACTTGTTTTAATTTTAAAGTCACTACCCAATCAATCAAACAACTAATCCATTAGATACTTGTAAAATTTGGCTTCATAAATTAATAGCTTAGGTTTTAAGTCCTCGTGGGATCAATACTTTTTATACTACTTGAACGATACGTGCGTTTGCGTTATACCCGTGTGATTGCACCCGTCAAGTTTTTAGCGCCGTTGCCGGGGACTTATTTATCTTTTACTATTAGTTTTGGAGTTAGATACCTTTACTTGTGTCTAATTTTCTTTTTACTTATTATTTCTATTTTCTTGTGTTTCAAGTTCTCAAACACTACATGAGACGAACCAGAAGCTTTGAAATCCGACCGCTTGACCTACAGATTGAAAGAACCATCAGACAGTTGAGAAGGGAAAGACGAGAAGGCCAAGAAACACTTATCAACATGGAACCTGAACCTTTGGAAGCTGCACCACCAATTCCCATTGAAGACAGAACCATTCCGGTGGTTGATCGCTTCATTTCCTGTATTGTACTTCCTCTCTTACCAGCAAATGCATGTGACATCAAAACATGCATCCAGATGATACAGCAGTCAGTTCAGTTTGGGGGAAACACAACTGAAGATCCTAATGCGCACATCAGCAACTTCCTGGAAGTTTGCGGCGCTTTCAATTACAACCGAGCAGCTGAAGAAGCAATGAGACTGCGTGTTTTTCCATATTCCTTGAAAGCATAGCTAAAGCTTGGCTACATTCACTACCAGCAGGTTCATCATAACTTGGAACACTCTAGCCACCACATTCCTTACAAAGTATTTTCCACCAGCCAGAACTGCAAAGTTGAGGAATGACATTACATCTTTTGTGCAACAAGACTCAGAATCCCTCTGTGAAGCTTGGGAAAGGTACAAAGATTTACTCCGGAAATGTCCTTACCATGAGATTACAAAGTGGCTACAAGTCCAAACTTCTATAATGGACTTTCTGGAATAATGAGAACCACAATTGATGCTGCGGCTAGAGGAGCTTTAATGGAAAAAAGGAGAAGATCAAGCTTGGGACCTAATTGAAGAAATGGCCAACAACAATTCTTTATGGCCAACAGAAAGGAGCATGATCCAAAGAATTGCTGGAATTTATGAAGTTGGAGCCAACACAGCAGTGAATGCCAAGCTGGATCAGATACACAAATTCATGGAAACTCTCAGCACGCAAGGCAATATTGGATCCACAAGTTCACCATATGGAGGAGTATCAGAGCCAAACCAACATGAAGAAGCAATGAATTATGTCAATAATTTCAACAGATATGGGAACAATCCTTATTCCATCACCTACAACCCAGGGTGGAGGAATCATCCCAATTTCGCATGGAGCAACAATTCAGGGCAAATGAACTATCCACCACCCAGATTCCAACAACTGAACAAAGGCCAGGAGCAAGAAAAAGAACCAGGAATAGCAGAAGTGCTAGCACAGTTAAAAAAATATGATGATATGTTTCAGAGCCAATCAGCGTCCATTAAAGCACTGGAGAATCAAATTGGACAACTGGCCAATGCTTAGAGTTACAGACCGCCAGGTAATCTTCCCAGCAACACATAACCAAATCCAAAGAACATGGGGAAGGAGCAATATCAAGCCATTACCTTGAAAAGCGGTACTGAAATCAATTAAGATGTTGGAATCAAGACATCAATTGAGGAAGTTCCAAAAGATGTAGTTCCACAGATGGAGGAAAAAGAATCAAAGGAAAAAGATCAAGAAAGAATCACTCCACCTCCACCTTTTCCACAGCGACTCCAGAAAAGTAAAATGGACAAGCAGTTTGCTCGATTCCTGGAGGTCTTCAAAAAGCTGCATATCAACATCCCATTTGTAGAAGTGTTGGAAGAAATACCCAGCTATGTCAAATTCATGAAAGATATTCTTTCACGAAAATGGAGATTGGGAGACTATGAGACAATAGCATTGATAAAAGAATGTAGCGCCAACATTCAGAAGAAACTTCCCCTAAAGTTGAAAGATCCAGGCAGTTTCATTGTCCCATGCACCATTGGAGAACATTATATCGGTAAAGCTTTATGTGAATTAGGTGCAAGTGTTAATTTGATGCCTTTTCAATTTACAGGAAACTGTAAATTGGAGAAGCAATGCCCACCTCAGTCTCTCTGCAACTTGCTGATAGAACGCTCGCATTTCCGAGAGGAGTAGTTGAAGATGTGCTGGTCAAAGTTGACAAACTCATTCTCCCAGCAGATTTCATTATCCTTGACATGGAAGAAGACTAAGATGTACCTATCATCTTGGGGAGACCATTCTTGGCTACAGGTCGAACTATTATTGATGTAAAAAAAAGAGAACTAACCATGAAAGTGCAGGACCAAGAAGTTACCTCAATGTTTTCAAAGTCATGAAATTCCCGAGTGAAGAAAAATAGGAGGAATGTTTGAGAATTGACGTTGTTGATAGTATCATCGAGGATACTGATACAATTCATATGGATAAACTTGAAGCTTGCATCACCAATATGACTGACAGCGAGCTAGATGCTAAAATTCTGGAATGTATCAACTATCTTGACAAACCATTTCGCTTCAAATCGACATCACAGGTGGAAAGTCTGGAACTACTGAAGAAAGATCGAATCAAGCCCTCAATTGAAGAACCACCGCAGCTGGAGCTGAAGTTACTCCCGAGCCATCTCAGGTATGTATTCTTAGGAAATTCTTCTGAATTACCTGTAATTATTTCTTCTTCGCTAACATTAGAGCCGGAAGAAAAGTTGCTGAGAGTATTACGAGAACACAAAAAAGCCATTAGCTGGACTATAACAGACATTCGAGGCATTAGTCCATCATTTTGCATGCACAATATTCTGATGAACGATGAGTACAAACCCACAGTGGAGCATCAACGGAGACTAAATCCAATCATGAAGGAGGGCGTGAAGAAGGAAATTATCAAATGGTTGGATGACGGCATCATCTACCCCATCTCTAACAGCACATGGGTGAGTCCTATGCAGTGTGTACCAAAGAAAGAAGGAATTACTGTAGTCACAAATGAAAATAACGAGCTGATTCCAACAAGAACGGTGACTGGATGGAGAGTATGCATGGACTACCGGAAGCTGAACAATGCAACAAGGAAAGATCATTTTCCGCTGCCATTCATTGACCAGATGCTAGACAGACTGGCGGGACATGAGTTCTATTGCTTTTTGGATGGATACTCGGGGTACAATCAGATTTCCATCGCCCCAGAAGATAAGGAGAAAACCACTTTTACATGTCCGTATGGTACTTTTGCTTTCCGCAAGATGCCATTTGGACTATGTAATGCTCCTGCCACATTTCAACGTTGCATGATGGCCATCTTCTCAGAAATGCTGGAATAAAGTATGGAGGTCTTCATGGATGATTTCTCTGTGTTTGGAGACTCTTTCGACCACTGCTTGTAAAATATGGAACACGTGTTACAAAGGTGTGAAGATACCAACCTGGTACTCAACTAGGAGAAATGCCACTTCATGGTACATGAAGACATCATCCTTGGACATCAGATCTCACAAAAGGGAATCAAGGTAGACAAAACAAATATCGAGACAATTGAAAAACTACTTCCACCAACAACTGTCAAAGGGATTCGGAGTTTTCTCGGACATGCTGGCTTTTATAGGAGATTTATCAAAGACTTCTCAAAGATTGCTAAACCTCTATGCAATCTTCTGGAGAAAGATGTGCCTTTCAAATTCACCAAAGAATGCCAAGAAGCTTTTGAGATCCTAAAACAAAAGCTGGTTTCTGCTCCCATCATTGTAGCACCAGACTGGACCCTTCCATTTGAATTAATGTGTGATGCTAGTGATTTTACTGTAGGTACAGTTTTGGGACAAAACAAAGCAAAGATTTTCCATACCATTTACTAATCCAGCAGAACTTTGAAAGAAGCTCAACTCAACTACACAACCACTGAAAATGAGTTGCTTGCAGTTGTGTTCGCTTTTGATAAATTCTGCTCTTATCTGCTGGGTCCCAAAGTGGTGGTCTACACGGATCATTCAGCAATCAAATACCTGATCGCGAAGAAAGATGCCTAACCTAGATTGATCCGTTGGATACTTCTACTGCAAGAATTTGACGTGGAGATCTGAGACAGGAAAGTGACAGAAAACCAAGTGGCAGATCATTTATCGAGGCTTGAGAATGGAGAAACAGCTAGCAAACAACTTACAATCAAAGAAACTTTTCCAGATGAACAGTTGTTTTCCATGAAACAGCATGATGTCCCTTGTTATGATGACCATGTCAACTACATAGTATAGGGAAAATGGCCATTGGAATGTACAACTCAGCAACGGAAGAAGTTCTTCAAAGAAGTCAATCACTATGTCTAGGATGAGCCGTACCTGTTCAAATGATGTGCTGATCAATTACTGAGATGTTGTGTTCCACATGATGAGGTAAACGGTGTCCTGCAGCATTGTCATTCATCACCATATGGAGGACACTTCAGCGGGAATAAAACTGTAGCCAAAGTCCTACAATCAGGTTTGTTCTGGCCCACTCTGTTTAAAGATGCTTACTTATTTTTTCTTCAATGTGACATGTGCCAGAGAACGGGAAATGAAGAACCTCTGCAAAACATTCAGGAAGTGGAGATATTTTATGTATGGGGTATTGATTTTATGGGACCCTTTGTTCCATCATTCGGAAACCTGTAAATATTGGTCGAAGTAGATTACGTCTCCAAATGGGTTGAAGAAATTGCACTACCATCAAATGATTCAAAAATGGTGATTAAATTCCTTAAAAAAAATATTTTCACTCGCTTCGGAACACCTCGGGCGATTATCAGTGATGGTGGCACACATTTCTGCAACAAATACTTCGATGCACTCTTATCCAAATACGGAGTTACTCATAAAGTTGCCATTGCCTACCATCCACAGTCAAATGGACAGGTTGAAGTTTCAAACAGGGAGATCAAAAGAATCTTGGAGAGAACCGTTGGATCAACAAGGAGGGACTGGTCTACAAAACTAGATGACGCATTATGGGCCTACTGGACAGCTTACAAGACACCCATCGGTATGTCCCCATATCGAATTATGTTTGGGAAAGCATTCCATCTGTCAATTGAGCTTGAACACAAGGCGTACTAGGCATTGAAGAAGTTAAATCTTGATCCACAAGCAGCAGGAGAAAATCGACTCCACCAACTCAACGAATTGGAGGAATTTCGCCTACAAGCTTATGAGAATGCCAGATTATACAAAGGAAATACCAAGAAAATACCAAGAAATGGCATGATCGAAAAATAGTGCACAGATAATTGGAACCATGGCAGCAGACGTTGTTATACAATTCAAGGTTGAAACTTTTCCCCTGAAATTTGAAATCAAGATGGTCAGGTCCATTTGTGATCACTCAGGTTTTACCATATGGAGCTGTTGAGTTACTTGATCCCAACACCAATGAAACATTCAAAGTTAACAGTCACCGTGTCAAGCACTACTGGGGAGAATCATTTGAGCGACAAAAAGAAAGTGTCACACTTTCAGATCCAGCCTAACGTTCGGACAGTCATGTCTAGGTGACGACTTTAAACTTAGCGCTAGCTGGGAGGCAACCCATGCAATTTGTGTATATATTCAGATTTGGTGTGTTTTATTATTGTGTGTTTCATTTGTGTAGGTAAAGTCATTTAAGGATCGAAGAAGTTCTTGCAAATCTTCACAAGCAATTTCCTTCTCTCCCTCAAAACTCTCTGATGAAAGTCTACAAAGCTCACTTGGAACGGATGAGACTACTGATGATCAAAGGTATTCCTAATGACATTCGTTGGATTATTGAAGCACATGTCCGATTGGCAGGTGAGTCTTCTGACTTTTTTGTTTCATATCTGTCTGGTTTAGGAAAAAATACCTACGCTAAAAAGAGAAGAGCTAAAAGAATGGGTGTTTGTTATAAATGTGCTCGTATGACATGTAATACTCGTTTTCGTTCTTTAGGAATGATGTCTGATAACCGTGAAGATAAAATTAAATTTATTAGGATGGCTTGAGTAAGGAGTCTTTGGATGACATATCTAAGACTCTTGAGACGCATTCCAGTGGATATGTGCATCACGCTATTCACATGTTATATACACAATTCGGAAAAGAAAGACAACAGTACAGTCTCATGAATCTGACTTTAAAAGACCATGTTTGCCAATTTATAAGAAAATTGGATGGGAAGTTTGTCCTTAACGCATAGACGTCATTCAAGCCATTACTTCATGTAAATATTATTTTCTTTTTGCCTTTAACTAATAATTGTGATTTGTTTTGTCATTTTCTATTATTTTCTCCGACAAGAACCAGACTTTTTGACCTTTCACGATTTCTTTTATTGTTTTGCTAATAATCGTCATTTGGAAGATACTAGTGCTATTATTACTAACCAGATGTTATAAATTCAACTCATCATTGCACTCTTGAAGGCATTCAGAGCTGAGAAAGAAAAACATAAAAATAGAAGCCACTTCAAGAAAACGAGTTGTAAATATTTGTGTGTTATGCGGTACTAGTGTTGGTTCTAAGCCAGAATACGTTGGAGCAGCACATGAATTGGTAGAGTCATAGCTGAGAGGAGTATGCACTTAGTATATGGCGGTGGCAATCTTGGACTAATGAGGATCGTTTCAAGAGCTGTACAGGAGGGATGTAGTCAAGTCTTGGGAATCATCACAAAACCCTTGGCAGAGGCAAATCTTATAGGACCATCAAACGGAGAGGAACTGATCGTGCCAGGTATGCCTGAATGACTGGTAGAAATAATTAACCGTGCTGATGCTTTTATTGCTTTGTCAGGTGGCTTGGGTACGATGGAGGAAATTTTTACAGTACTATCTTGGGCGAACTTGAACATACACTAGAAACCAAATAGACTGTTTAACGCTGATAGATTTTATGATTTTCTTTGTGTATTTCTTGATGATGCCCGTAGAAATGGATTCTTGTCAAAACCTGTAAAAGATCTCATCTTTACTTCCAGAACTGCTCCAGATTTAATTGACCAAATCTTAGCCTTTGAACCACAAATTGACCCTATCCTTTCTAAGATAAACTTGTCCGATAATGATCGTGGTAAGAAACGTCAGATAAATCTGGATCTTAACCTTTAATTTTCATTTTAGATGTAGAATTTCAGCTAACCAGATACTATCTTCTAAACTATTCTTCTACTTTTTAAGACATTTGGGACAATGTCTCATTTAGGTTTGGGGGAGGGGAATAGTTACTAGTATCTTGTTTTTATTTGATTTTTAGTCAAAATTTTCATAAAATTCAAAAAAATTTACAAAAATTAAAAAAATATTTTGTTTTTTGTGCTTTTAACTTGATTAATCATGTGAAATTGGTGTGAGATAGCTGTGTAAGAAATTTTCACTCCTGAGACGTATCTCAACCTATTTCGTAACAAATTAATTTTTGTTTATTTCCTTTTGAATTATTTAATTTGTGAATTCTCCATAAAACTGCTTAAAATGAATCTTCATATGCTCAGTTGACAGGTATTATCAACATACATGGTAACATACAAACATAAGTAGTAATTGACGAGTTTGTAATATTCAGTGCTATAATTTAATTGGAGGAACCATCTAAAAAAGTGATGGGATAAAAATAACTTCTGAGATCCGAGTTATTAAGTCCGTATGGGTGTTTTAACACCTAGTGCCCAAAAACCAACTGGTTTGGGAGCCACTGGCCCAAAGTTTGCTACATGGATCAAGATGTTGCAAAAAATATATATATCTGAAGTCTGAGTAATTAAGTGCGTAGGGGTGTCTTAACGCCTAGTGCCCTAAAGCTAACTGGTTTGGGAGTCACTGGCCCAAAGTTCGTTACATGGATGTAAGATATTGTATATAAATAAAAAAAAATCAAAAAAATCAAAAAAATATTCCATTGCTTAAAAAAGTTTGAATTCCAATATAACTTTAGGACAAAAATATTACTCTCTTCTCAAATACACTTGTGAATATTGTGGGCACAATGACTTGATTAATACCTTATTAGCTGTGTATATGAAGAAGAATGGTAAAAATAATCGGAGAATTTACTTATTCGGTAATTTTGAAAGAAAGAAAACAACTCTTAACTTGGATAAGGAGTTTCACTTGTTTAGCCACTAAC
>SKCR01024764.1:0-19869 GCA_019454045.1 Zanthoxylum bungeanum
GGACATAATGTCTAACACTACGTTCTACCGATTTACGAGACAAGGTCGACTCCTAGCAAAGCACCAAGTCTACCTAATTCTCCGGACATATCCATTAAAGAATATTAAGATCTGTATCAAGCGTAGTATACTAATGTATTGTGCATATCGGCCCAGTATCGGATAGTCACGTGCTAGGGCTGGGGCTGGATAAGTGTCTGCCCCGTCCGAAACACATATCGGATGTCTGGTAACTAGTCTCTATAATCGGATATTCATGACCTGGTCATAATATCACGATTGGATGCGCATCTCTTAAGAGCACTAATACTGTATCCTGCGTGACATCATCTCCACTATGACTGGAGTGATACTTCCGTCTTGACATCACATCCAATACACTACGATTCTCAATATACCCGGCATTGGCGTACACAGAACCGGTTACAGTCCTAGACGACCTCAACTAAAGTATATCGATTGTCGTAAGCATTAGCATGTAAGTCTCAGGTTAAGACTATACACACCTACCTTGATTTCGGCCTCCCATAGACACATATTCATAATACCAATGGGATTCCGAGGGGTCTATCCAGAGCGAAGCTGTTTCCCATACCATCGGTGAAACACGACCTCCTATCGCACTTGCACAAGTATCCAATACTTATATATATGAGAACTATGCCGTTGTGCCCTCACAACGCGCACAAGTGCAATACTAGCCTATTCCGCATTATCGATGTCCAGTCTCGATAATACTACGGCTAGGGATATTTAATTATTAATCCTTCGTGGACTGATACTGTCTCATATCATCTCAATCCAGGAACTAATCATAGGGACCTCTCTTCATTTATATATCTATGGTGATCTAATCACAAATGACGAGAATGCAATTTCCTTGTTACATAGTTAATTTGCTACAACAACACAATGATCTGTGCAAATAGTGACGCTATGGGTCATTTTGTCCAACAGTATTGTGTTGGAATCTATTGATTTCTCAATTTGTGTTCTAAAGATTGGTGTGACGTTAATGATGCATGAAGTCTTTTAGGTTAAGGTTTGGCCGGGTGTATATTGGTAATAAAGTTATTGTTGGTTTGTGTTGTATGAGTGCTGCATGATGATAAGCATGAAGTAGTGTGCCATGAGATAATGATACACTCGTGTGTGTGTGTGTGTGTGTGTGTGTACGCGCGCACTTGATGTTGAGTATGAAAATGTGATGAGTGATAATGAAAATAAACATGTAAGTTGGTACTATTGAGTTAGGCCAAATGGTTGGCTATGGTGACAAGGCCAAATTTGACATTTAGTAGACATATAGCTTTGGTTATTTCGAGAAGCTAAACCAGCTACCCCGAAAAGTCCCATCAGTATTAGCATGAGCAGGTCATAACATGAACACAATCTAGCACATCATAAGCATGTCATGTAGTATTAGAAGCTTAGTCAAGTTGAACAACATATCCATGCATTCATGAGTCATGTTTAGTTCTTTAGTTCGAGTATGCTAACCATACTTGAACACAGGTTCAGTTAGTCATTTCACATGAATCTTTCCATCAACATTCAAGCACACTGACAGTGGACGTTAGACAATCAGTGGATGCTTCTTTCCCTCTACTCTTATACTTTTTAGTTATTTATGCTTTGTTGGATTCAGTTTCTAATTGATATTTCCAGTTTGTATGCTCAATTTATATTCTTAGAATTATTCTTTCTTTTGGAACTCATAGTTATGATATCACTTTATTCTCTCTATTTATGTCTTTGATTGATCTTCCATTTCATCTTAGACTTTTGATCCACTGTTCATATAGTTTGTTATTTTTCAAGCTCATGTTATTACTTCATATTATAGCTTGCATTTCAGCTTATGTCATGTAATTCAGGTTTATGATTCTTGTTTTAGTATGTTACAGTTCATGTCTACCACATTCTTAGCTTATGAATAGTAATTCAGATAATGTATTCAGTAGCACAGCTTGGCATTCAGGATTTCAGTTTAATTATGTTTTTCGTGTTTTCTAAGTCATGTCAGTCATTTCAGTTCATGTTAGCTCACGTTATAGAATTTTAGATCATGTTTATAGGTTAGTCATGTCAGCCTCAAATCAGTTAGGAAACATGCATGTTAGTTTTCAAAACACATTTTCAGTTTTCATTATTTTGATGTATTTTTCAGGATATTCAAGAACTCGGATAAGGTTTTATAAATGATTATTACGTAATCTATACAATGTTTTTTTGAAAATGATTTTCTATTAGTATACATATGGTTTTTCCAACCACTAGTCTAGTGCCGTTCTCTTGGCTTTAACGTTCATGGTTCACTCAGATAGTCTATGGGGCACTGATCACCTCATAGGGTTAGTAGTTTAGTATATCAGCTCAGTGCCCTCTGCTTACATGATACTAGGTCCCCGGTAAGTAATGTTTTCGGTTTCCCCTAGACCACTGTACTAATGTTTATTTTTAGGTTATATGTTTGATTTAATGGAATATAGTTTTATATCCATATTTATGAATTTCAGATCATGTTTATGGTTTCATGTATAAAACCTATGTTTTTAGCACATGACTTAGTTTTAAGAATGTATACATGACACAAATTTTCAGTAACATTTTAGACTTTCATATTTACATATATTTTATAACTTATGCATCCGTGTTATGTCATAATATATTTTCAATTATGCAAGTCATGTTTTTAGATAATCCGGTCCCTCATGTAGTTGCAATATCAAGTCATATAAGTTCAGATTCAGTTAATGCATTCTCAATTCAGGTAGTCAGATATAGTTCATGCATTTTCAGTTCAGGTAGTTCCATAGTAAGACATGTAGAATCAGGTCATGTTTAGTTTAGCAGCATTCATCTCAAAACGATTCATTAAACACCATATAGATTTAGTTAGATATGTCAAACTCAGTGTCATGTTCAGCTCATGTAAGTCTCCCAGATCATAGTAGCCATACCCAACTCTCATAATCCATGCATGGGATAGGATAAATCCAAGCCACCATGGGTTTGAGATGGTTTGGTAATAGCATGCAATATGGATCAATTCATGTTCTTATATTGGTCACGTCGTGTCCAGGTTATTCTCTTAGTGTGCATAAAAGTTTTAAATATGTTCAGTTCATGCATATCCAGGTTAGATATTCAGAACAGCTAATACATCTTCAGGGATATATTGAGGTTAGTGGATGCATTGTCAGTTCAGCATTCAAGTCCTCTACTATATGTGTTAGTTTAGGATGCAGATTCAGCTCATGCATGTACAACTCAAGAATTTAGGTTCAGTGCATGCAGTTCAGGTCATGTAGGTTCATCAGAGTATATCGGCTTAGTCCATAGATGTTAGTTAACATTCAGACTCAGCTCATGCATTTATAGTTTAGATAGCCAGGTGTAGCTTATGCATCTCATATTAGATATTCAGATCAGTTCAATTCAATATAGATATTCAGGTCATTTCATGCATGTCCAGTTTAGCTTTCAGGCTCAGATCTTGTAGTCTCAGGTCAGTTCATGTAGATTCATAACAGATCAGCATATCATGTTATATCAGTCTAAGGTCATCTAAGTCGGTCAGCTTCTAAGAGTCAGTTTCATCTCACGTAGCTCAGAGTAGGATCTAACATGTCAAGTTAGCTTCAGCCATGTTCGTGTGTTCCCCAGTTCAGTCATGTAGTCAAGTTTCTAGATTTTCAGTCATGCCCTAGTCCCTAGTACCCATGTTAGGTACAGCCCTCAGGTCATGTTCAGTTTCTAACCAGAATAAGTTTTAGATTCTCATGCCATGTCTTTAGTAATTCAGTTTATTGATTAGGTTCTTGTAATTCAGTTTTCCAGTCCTATAATAGTCCTTGTTTCAAGCCTATTATTCTCTTTCATTACAACTTACTTCATTAGCCTTCCATTATTCACTCACCAGGTCTTTTAAGTGATCTGACCCAACCCACTTTCATTGTTTTACAAGTTATCAGTTTATGCATGTTGAGGTAAGATTTGGAAGAGACGAGGGCCAAATGTTGTAATTACACACCACATTCATCAAAATGGGGCCCAATAGTTTAAGAACTATCATTCATGCCAAAAGCCTTGTATGTAATTATTTATTCTTATGTTAGTAGTTTATTAAGTCATTTTTATGTTTGTATAAGTTAGGTATTCAAGTTTATAATCATTATGTATATATACAAGTTATATTTATGTATGTTTTATGGTATGTTTATAGTTATCATGATCATATTTTCATAACAGCCATGCATGTAGTCAGTCTGTCAGTGAGCCTAGTGTGTGTTGGATAATATGACCCATAGCGTCACTATTTGTACAGATCACGGTGTTGTTGTACAAATTAACTATGTGACAAGGAAATTGCACTCTCATCATTTGTGATTAGATCACCATATATGTATAAATGAAGAGAGGTCCATAGGATTAGTTCCTGGATTGAGATGATATGAGACAGTATCAGTCCACGAAGGATTAATCATTAAATATCCCTAGCCGGAGTATTATCGAGACAGGACATCGATAATGCGGAATAGGCTAGTATTGCACTTGTGCGCGTTGTGAGGGCACAACGGTATAGTTCTCATATATTTAAGTATTGGATACTTATGTAAGTGCGATAGGAGGTTGTGTTTCACCGATGGTACGGGAAACAGTTTCGCATTGGATAGACCCCTCGGAATCCCATTGGTATTATGACTTTGTGTCTATGGGAGGCCGAAATCAAGGTAGGTGTGTATAATCTTAACCTGAGACTTGCATCGCTAATACTTGCGATAATCGGTAGACTTTGGTCTTGGTGGTACATGGCTTTAACCGGTTCTGCGTAAACTGCTTCTGGGTTTATCAGAGAGTCGTAGTGTATTGGGTGTGATGTCGAGACGGAAGTATCACTTCAGTCATAGTGGAGATGATGTCACGCTGGATACCGTATTAGTGCTCTTAAATGCTGGCCAGCCATCGGGATATTATGACAAGGTCATGTATATCTGATTATAGAGACTAGTTACCAGACATCCGACATGTGCTTCGGACGGGGCAGACACTTATCCAGCCCAGCCCTGGCACGTGACTATCCGATACTGGGCCGATATACACAATACTACGGTATACTACGCTTGATACAGATCTATATATTCCTGTAAGAATATTTCTGGAGATTGGGTAGGCATGGCGCTTTGCTAGAAGCCAACCTTGTCTTGTAAATCGGTATAAACGTAATACAAGGTACTTACGTGTTCGGACAGTCCGACGACCGTATTTGCTGCCAACATATCCGGAGATCTCATGGGTCGGTTCCTGAAGATTCACCGATGACATATGACTCGCACTTTAATTAATCTGGGATTAATTCGATGAGAGAGAAAATTAATCTGGGATTAATTACGGAGATATTTTATCTCGGATAAAATATCGTTAAAGAGAGAGAACGATTAATTTGGAATTAATCGATAAATTAATATATTCGATATATTATAACGAAATTAGATTTCGACGCGGAATTGAAATTAGATTTTAATTCGGGCGAACGAATTGATTTAGAATTAATTCGTTAGCGACGTGAATAGTGAATTCGCTAGGCGTAATCATTTAATTACGACGCGACGGAAAATTCGTTAATTTGGAATTAACGAACCCGAGCCCGAGAGTGATTGCGAGCGCATTCATATTTCGAATTCGAGCGCGGCACGCAAGTCACATCAAGCGTCAAATCACTAGTCGCATCAATTGTCAAATCACTTGTCACTTTGAGTGATATGACATGACAAGTTGTCACTTTAATAAAGTGACTTGATGTGAAAAAGTAGAAATGATGTGTGAAAAGATGAAAAGCATTATTTGCTTTTTGCTTTTTGACTTTTATTAAAGTTTTGTATATCCTTTATTTTTCTTTTACTTGGTAAATAAAAATAAAAGGAAAGGTAATACAAAAGGCATCATTTTTTCTCTCTCTTGAAAGACACACGGTTTTCACTCTTTGGAGCCAAAAACCTTCTTCTCTCTCACTCACGGTCTAGGACGTTTTTCTTCTTCATTTTTCTGGTTTTTTCACACCAAATGGAGATGCTATGGATCTTGTTGCAAGACCTAAGTGCTAGCACACTCATGGAGGAATACAAAGGTGATAGGGAAGTGATTCTTTGAGCATGGAGCTTGAAGCTTGGAGCTTCAATGGTGACCATCCATGGCCGAATCTTGCAGAGACAAGAAGGACCAAAACCGAGCAGTCCAACAGCACAAGGAGCTCCATTACCGCGAGTTTGAGAAGCTTGAAGGCTTGTATTCTTCATTTCATCAAAACCCATCAATGTGAGTATGAATTCCGCCTTACTCCTTGGTTGTATTCTATTCGTTTTTATGCATGTTTGTGATCCTTGGGACTTGATTGAAACTTCTACAATGGTATCTTGAGCTATTGGTTGCATAAAAATGATTTAGGGTTCTTGAGCAAAATTTGGGGCTTTTTGATTTAAGCATGATTTTGACAAATTGTTTGTTTAAGAATGCTTGTATATGATTAAATTAGAGTTATATGTAATCAATTTGATAAAAAATTAATTGGTTGATTTTCCCCAATTTGCTTAATGTTGGCCAAAACTTTAATTTGGGTAAACTCAATTTGAGCATCAAATGATTAAATTGTTTAGTATAGTATGCTTGAATGAGGTTGAATTGATGTGTGCATAATCAATTTCATGAAATTTGGTTGGATCCATTTTTCCCCCTTCCCCCCAATTTTGGGCATGACAAATTTGGGTAAACTTGATTTTGAGCATGTTTAATGAAATTGGATGATTTAGAATGCTTGAATGTTGTTTAATTGATGATTGATTAGATCAATTTGATGAAAAGTGTTTGGAACAATTTTTCCCCAATTTGCTTATGATGGCCGAATTTGGCAAGTGCCCTAATGTCTTGGTTTTTTGATTTTTGTTCATTGGATGACTTAGAATCATTTGGGGATGTTGAATTTATGTTTGATTGGGTTCAATTGGATTGAATTTGATTTGGGCATTTTTTCCCCCTTATTGGCCGAGACTTTAGCATGTATAAATTGGGTTTGATTTTGATTTTATTATGTTGGACATGATTAATTGGACAAATTTCATGTTTTGGAAACTTTGATTTGGGTAATTAATAATGCTATACACTTTAGGTAATTTAATTGGAAAATTTGGAATTTTTTGAAATTAAATTATTGGGCTTAAAATTGGATTTGGGCTTTTAAGTTGTTATTGGGTTTATTGGACTTTGTTGTACAAAGTTGGTTTAGGCCAAAATTGGTTGGATCCAATTAGGCCCAAAACCGCTTCCAAAAGGCCCAAATGCGACTAATGAACCTTTAACGTTTAATTGGGCCTAATGGGCCTAAATTAATTTATGGGCTTATGGGGTAACTCCCGGATTGGACTTTGGTTGCGGGTTTGACCCGAGTTGACCAAAAGTCCACGCCTCAAGAAATTAATTAAAAGCCCATTGGACTTTAATAAATAATATTGGATATTAATCGGATTGAGACCCGTAACCGATATTAATATTTAATTTTAAGTGTTAAAGGATTTACTTTGGTATTATAAAGTGTACTATTTTAATTGGAATTAAATAATGTTAGAATTAAATGCATATTAAATTGGATTTAATTATGTAATTTAATTTAATTTAGAAATCGTACTTTGAGTACGTGTTCGCAATACAAGTTTGACTCGAACAAAATCAAATCTTTGTTTGAACATTGGATGATCACTAATTATCAAGATTAATTAATTTGATTTGATTGATTGATAACATGCTTGTATGAATACATGGTTGTGATGTTTGAATAATGTATATCGGACGGATATTAGCTGGGTGGGGCGATTTTGGAAATTGTAATAAATTTGATTTATTAATTGGACCTGCGAGTCCAGCCTTATCTCATATTCTTTGTATTCTCTTCTCACCTATTCCCCTCTATGTCTATGAGGTTTCTTTAGAAGTGTAGTGTAACGGGTAGAAGAAATATTTGTGCTAGCGGGAGAGAAAGTGAGAGATTTGATCTAGGATCAATGTAAAATATCCATCCGCATATCATTATTATTTTATTTCATACTCATACTCGCTTTATTATGTGTTTAGAATGCATGCTTAAGGTGTTGATGATGAGAGACCTTAACAAAGATAATTAAAATTGGTAGCCAATTTGCACGCGAAAAGCCCTCATCAAATATCATGCGTCTTTTCCTTCCATTGAGTGATTCTTACTCAAGATCCGAGATTGGCAGGGTTGTTGGCCAAAGTCAAGCCCTTGTCCGTCAAAGATGTGTTTTAATCACGAGGCTTTGTTCCATATCGGTGTCGTGTCCAAGTTGTGGTTTGTTGGCCAAGTCAAGACCACTTCTTGTACATTGACATTGATTACGAAGCTTCCATGTCAATGGGTCCGCGCTTGACTGGGATCACTAGGTTTGTTGTGCCAAAGCCAAGGCCTAGTTGATTCAGAGGAAAAAGGTTAGGGTATACATTCGATGTATAGGCATATATAAGATATATGTTTGGGACTTGGATGTCCACCTACTGGATCTAGGAGTTGGATGAGATCCAATTGATCTTCGAGATCTACCTAGTTAATTATCATACAATTTGTTGGCCAAAGTCAAGATTGTGTGATATTTAACGGGATCCTAGCCCACTAGGAAACACGGTTTCCCGAGTACTCGACAGAGGGTTAGAGGCTCGACAAAAAAATGGGAGGTAAGAATTGAATTTGCAATACTCGTTCAATTACTCGCCATACGCGCGCTCATTTAAATTATTTCGTCATTAGATTAATGTTAGTTGGACTAATATTTAAATTGTTGTTTTAATAAACAGTTGGACTGTATTATACTTGATTATATATAATTGGATTATATTAATCAATATATATTTGAATTATTAATTTCAGTTTACAGTTGATTTTATAATTGGATTATAGTAATCAATGTAATTGAGGTTAATTAATTTGGATTATATTTGATTATATAGTTGGACTATTATAATCATTATAATATATTAGTACCACTAATCGTTGATTAAATAGTTGGACTATTGTAATCAAGATAAAATTGAAAGTTGGATATTTAAAATATAATCTGGGATTAAAATATTTTAAATAATTTAATTTTCATATTGGGAATAAATAATAGGTTACTTTATTTGATAAAATAACTTATTATACCTTAAGCCCAAAATTAAGCAAAATAAGTAGAGCATAAAATCTTTGGAAGATTTATGTGATGATGACTTTAATGCTTAATTTAATATACTTGTCATAAATCTAATTTTAGATTTAAGAAGTATTAAAATTGTAATTTATAATTCTTGGAGAATTAATTGACTATTCTAGAGGAGATAAAGTCAAAATTTGCAATTGGGCATGTAGCACGAGGTGCACATCGTTTCGATATTCTAAAAACCCAAGGCTTGGCCTAAGGTTTCTGAAATATTGAAAAAGGATAATTAACATATCCCAAAGTGACTACCATTTGGATATGGCAGATACGAAGGAATTAAAGAAAGGGCAAGGCTCTTACTTTGAAAATGTTTGTCTTAGTTATGTTCACAGCTAGTATTGAAATTAGATTTTAAATACTTAGTGTGGTACATAAAATATATGTATTAATGTTCAGAATCTGCTTTGAGCAGGATACTGACTTCAAGCTGAGATTGCTCTGCGAATCGGAAACGGGACGAAAGTCGCTGTTTCGACTTTAGATACCTAAGTTTAGGAACTACCCTTTGGGTATATACTTAAATTAGGAACTGTTATAATGTACTAGTTTGACTAGAGACATTATCTCTATATCAGTGTTTAATCCGTTGCGGATAAAACCTTTATATTATAGAACACTAAGTGTTTTATTATATAAAGATGATACTGAGATAAATACATTAGATGTAAATAACAGAATTTATATTTTGAATATAAATAAAATCTCAAACATATAAAATGACAAATAAATAGCTCAAATTGATTTGATCAATAGAGACTTATTTGTGGCATTGTTGTCTGGGACACAATTATACAAGACTCGTATATCCACACTTTTGAAGAGTGGATACTAGGACTGATTTGACTATTCAAATAAGGTCTGCGAATCTAGTTTATTAGGTAAAGTACCTAAAATACTATTTACTTAGTAATAGTAAAAGGGCCACCGATCTGTTAGCCCTATTCATGGTGAAGTTAGTGGGCCCATATCTAGCTAGGCTAGATGTGAACATGAATATTTCGTGACCTTGACAGATGTAGCATCACGTTGTGGTTATGTGTTTCTTTTGAAGAACACAGATCGTAAACTTTTGAAGTTTAGACACGAAGTAAATAAACAGATCGGCTATAGTATTATTCCGCCACGGTGAGACCGTAATGGAAAATACTTAAGCAGTAAGTTTCGTACGTACATGAAAGAGTATGGTATTCTTTTAGATGAGGACTCCTCCCGAGACACGTCAGTTAGACGGTGTATCCGAACCAAAAACTGAATTTTGTTGGACATGATAAGGTTTATCACGAGTCGCTCTGAGCTACTGTTTCCTTCAATATGATATGTATTAACAGTGCAATAACTTATTTAGAATAAGGTTCCATAATAATCTGTTTGACAGATTACATATTAGATATGAACAGGAAAGAAACCGGGTTTCTCATTCCTGACAATTTGGGTATGCCAGGCATAACGTTTGGATGATACCAAACAGAAAGACCCAAATTGGAACAGTGCCTATATAGGTTATCCTAAGGGAAACCATAAGTATAGTACTTATAAATCTCACATGAGAACAATGTGATTGTTGCTCACCATGCGGTTTTTCCTGAGAGGAATACCGATATGCAGTGGTCAGTGGGAGGATAGAGATACTCGATGAAAATCAGAGTAATACTGTTCAAGGCACAAGGTCCGTAATGGAACACGAATAGTTCATCTATGATGAATCTATACCATTAATCTTCAAATACCCAAGAACTTCGTAGATCGGATAGAGTCAGAAAACGACCTAGGGTATGGGTTTCTGATCTAACCTCATAAAGATGTCAATCTTATGAAGGTATATCCGCCGACTACGTTTTGAGGAAGTGATACGAGGTATCGACTCCCTATTATGGCAAAGTGCCATGAATCCGAAATGGATTCCATGTATAACAACTATTTTGGATACTAGTTGTTGTACCACAAGGCATTGTGCCTATTGGTACATTAAACGTCTTCAAGGAATACATACATGAATGGCAATATACCAACGTACAAAGCCGGGCTTTTGACGGAAAGGTATCGTTATCAACATTGTGTTAATAACGGTTCAACCTTTTACCTGTTGCCATGGTAAATCCATTTTGAAGATGCTTGTTGATAACTGCATATTTCATTTTTGAAATGTGTCAGTTGCAGATCAAAATCGCTTTCCTGAAAAGGAAACCTTTTGGAGGATGCTTACAACATCCTGGCGATTTTGTATAACCGACAAACAAGGTTTACAGGTTATTCGATCAATGTTTGGATTGAAACAAGCATAAGGTTCTTGGAACTGACGTTTTGATATAATCATAATGGTTTATGATTTGACTCAAAACGAAATAATTCTTGTGTATATAAGGAGGTTAGTGGGAGAGCACTGATAATGAAATTCCCATAAAACAATCGGTGAAAGCTTGGCTTTCATAAGAAATTCTCCGTGGAATTCTGGGGAGTAACAACCTTTATTCAAGGAATAAAGATCTACAGGGATAGATTTGGAGTTGTTAACACTCTCTGGAAATTGTACATTTAAAATGTACTTGTATTGGTGTCTCATACCCTTTGAGCATATGGAGTCACAATCGGGACAATCCAAGTGATAGTCATTGGATTGAAGTTAAGGACATCTATTAGTATCTTAGAGAACTAAAGATGTTGTCTTAAACTATGGAGATGGAGAACTTGAAGTGATTAGGATCACTGCTGTAAGTTTCCAAACCGGTAAATACTGCGGTACTATAAAGTTTGAATAACGGGACAGTAAGCTGGAAATATTCCGAGCAAGATATGTTGGACAAAATGACCCATAGCGTCACTATTTGCACAGATCATTGTGTTGTTGTAGCAAATTAACTATGTGACAAGGAAATGCACTCTCATCATTTGTGATTAGATCACCATAGATATATAAATGAAGAGGTCCCTATGATTAGTACCTGGACTGAGAATGATATGAGACAGTATCAGTCCCCGAAGGTTTAATCATTAAATATCCATAGCCGTAGTATTATCGAGACTGGACATCGATAATGCGGAATAGGCTAGTATTGCACTTGTGCGCGTTTGTGAGGGCACAACGGCATAGTTCTCATATATATAAGTGTTGGATACTTATGCAAGTGCGATAGGAGGTCGTGTTTCACCGATGGTACGGGAAACAGCTTCGCTCTGGATAGACCCCTCGGAATCCCATTGGTATTATGACTATGTGTCTATGGGAGGCCGAAATCAAGGTAGGTGTGTATAGTCTTAACCTGAGACTTGCATCGCTATACTTACGATAATCGATAAACTTTGGTTTTGGTGGTAGGGGACTTTAAACGGGTTCTGAGTACACCACTTCTGGGTTTATCAGAGAGTCGTAGAGTATTGGGTGTGATGTCAAGACGGAAGTATCACTTCAGTCATATTGGAGATGATGTCACGCAGGATACGGTATTAGTGCTCTTAAGTGCTGCGCGGCCATCGGGATATTATGACAAGGTCATGTATATCCGATTATAGAGACTAGTTACCAGACATCCGACATGTGCTTCGTACGGGGCAGACACTTATCCAGCCCCAGGCCTAGCACGTGATTATCCGATACTGGGCCGATATACACAATACTACGGTATACTACGCTTGATACAGATCTATTAATTCCTGTAAGAATATTTCTGGAGAATTGGGTAGGCATGGCGCTTTGCTAGAAGCCAACCTTGTCTTGTAAATCGATATAAACGTAGTACGAGGTACTTACGTGTTCGACAGTCCGACGATCGTATTTACTGCCAACATATCCGAGATCTCATGGGTCGCTTCCTGAAGATTCACCGATGACGTATGACTCGCACTTTGATTAATCTGGGATTAATTAGTAGAGAGAGATAGAAAATTAATCTGGGATTAATTGCGGAGATATTTTATCTGGGATAAAATATTAATTAAAGAGAGAGAACGATTAATTTAGAATTAATCGATAAAATAATATATTCGATATATTATTAGAAATTGGATTTCGACGCGGAATTAAAATTAGATTTTAATTCGGGCGAACGAATTAATTTAGAATTAATTCGTTAGCGACGTGAATAATGATTTCGCTGGGCGTAATCATTTAATTACGACGCGACGGAAAATTCGTTAATTTGGAATTAGCGAACCCGAGCCCGAGAGTGATTGCGAGCACATTCGCATTTCGAATTCGAGCGCGGCACGCAAGTCACATCAAGCGTCAAATTGCTAGTCGCATCAATCGTCAATCAATTGTCACTTTGAGTGATGTGACTTGACAACATGTCACTTTATTAAAGTGATGTGATGTGACTTAAAGTAAAAGTTGAAATGATGAAAGCTTTTTGCTTTTTTTGACTTTTGTATTTGGTAAATGAAAAGGCTTTTGTATTTGATTTTATTTTGGAAATAAAATATAAATATAAGTAAAACAATTTGCCTCCTCTCTCACACATGCAGTACGTACACGGTTTTCTCTCATCTCCCTCTCTTTTTTCTTCTTCTGCATCTCACACGGCTTCAAGCCGATTTCTTCTTCATTTTTCTGGTTTCACCGAAAATTTGAGAAGCAAAATGGAAGATGAACAAGTGCTAGCACACCTTGAGTGATACATAGGTGATAGGGAAGTGATTCTTTGAGCTTGGAAAGCTTGAAGCTTGGAGCTTCAATGGAGTCTTGTATGGCCGAAATGGTGGAGTCCAAACCAGTCCAAACCGCACAGCCCACTGTCAAGGAAAGCTACTGCCGAGCTCAATGGAGGAGGTTAACGCACCTTGTGTTCTTCCTAGCATCAAACCGAAATTCAATGTGAGTATTCCGCACCTCCTTTGATGTGTTCATATGCGGTTTTTATGCATGATTTGTTGATCCTTGGGACTTTGAATTGAACTCTTACAAGATAACTGTTGCCGAATTAACAACAAATGCAGATTATTGTTGCAGCTGAGGCAGCAATAGAAGCCATTTGGATCGATAATAAATCTAATTAGATTAGATATAGTTCTGTTAGCAGCTGAGCTAGGCATCAGCATAGGCTAAAGAATTAATGGTCTCATCGACGATCCAGATATATACTTCTATATTTATCTGATTCGTTCGGATCATACATCGTGGCGATGTGATGATCGTATAAATCGCGTCAAAAGATAATTACGCAAATCCGCTGACGAAACCCTTTCCTCCTCAGTAATTTGAGCGAACCGTACATAGTTCGGGTGTTAGACACTCGAGTGACTGGCTATGTGCCAAGTGGGAGATTGTTGGATAATATGACCCATAGAGTCACTATTTGTACAGATCACGGTGTTTTGTACAAATTAACTATGTGACAAGGAAATTGCACTCTCATCATTATTGTGATTAGATCACCATATATGTATAAATGAAGAGAGGTCCATATGATTAGTTCCTGGATTGAGATGATATGAGACAGTATCAGTCCACGAAGGATTAATCATTAAATATCCCTAGCCGGAGTATTATCGAGACAGGACATCGATAATGCGGAATAGATTAGTATTGCACTTGTGCGCGTTGTGAGGGCACAACGGCATAGTTCTCATATATTTAAGTATTGGATACTTATGCAAGTGCGATAGGAGGTTGTGTTTCACCGATGGTACGGGAAACAGTTTCGCATTGGATAGACCCCTCGGAATCCCATTGGTATTATGACTTTGTGTCTATGGGAGGCCGAAATCAAGGTAGGTGTGTATAGTCTTAACCTGAGACTTGCATCTAATACTTGCGATAATCGGTAGACTTTGGTCTTGGTGGTACAGGGCTTTAACCGATTCTGCGTAAACTGCTTCTGGGTTTATCAGAGAGTCGTAGTGTATTGGGTGTGATGTCGAGACGGAAGTATCACTTCAGTCATAGTGGAGATGATGTCACACTGGATACGGTATTAATGCTCTTAAGTGCTGGCCAGCCATCGGGATATTATGACAAGGTCATGTATATCCGATTATAGAGACTAGTTACCAGACATCCGACATGTGCTTCGGACGGGGCAGACACTTATCCAGCCCCAGCCCTGGCACGTCACTATCCGATACTGGGCCGATATACACAATACTACTAGGATTACTACGCTTGATACAGATCTATATATTCCTGTAAGAATATTTCTGGAGAATTGGGTAGGCATGGCGCTTTGCTAGAAGCCAACCTTGTCTTGTAAATCGGTATAAACGTAATTCAAGGTACTTACGTGTTCGGACAGTCCGACGACCGTATTTGCTGCCGCCGACATATCCGGAGATCTCATGGGTCGGTTCCTGAAGATTTCACTGATGACGTATGACTCGCACTTTAATTAATCTGGGATTAATTCGATGAGAGAAAATTAATCTGGGATTAATTACGGAGATATTTTATCTCGGATAAAATATCGTTAAAGAGAGAGAACGATTAATTTGGAATTAATCGATAAATTAATATATTCGATATATTATAACGAAATTAGATTTCGACGCGGAATTGAAATTAGATTTTAATTCGGGCGAACGAATTGATTTAGAATTAATTCGTTAGCGACGTGAATAGTGAATTCGCTAGGCGTAATCATTTAATTACGACGCGACGGAAAATTCGTTAATTTGGAATTAACGAACCCGAGCCCATGAGTGATTGCGAGCGCATTCGTATTTCGAATTCGAGCGCGGCACGCAAGTCACATCAAGCGTCAAATCACTAGTCGCATCAATTGTCAAATCACTTGTCACTTTGAGTGATATGACATGACAAGTTGTCACTTTAATAAAGTGACTTGATGTGAAAAAGTAGAAATGATGTGTGAAAAGATGAAAAGCATTATTTGCTTTTTGCTTTTTGACTTTTATTAAAGTTTTGTATATCCTTTTATTTTTCTTTTACTTGGTAAATAAAAATAAAAGGAAAGGTAATACAAAAGGCATCATTTTTTCTCTCTCTTGAAAGACACACGTTTTTCACTCTTTGGAGCCAAAAACCTTCTTCTCTCTCACTCACGGTCTAGGACGTTTTTCTTCTTCAATTTTCTGGTTTTTTCACACCAAATGGAGATGCTATGGATCTTGTTGCAAGACCTAAGTGCTAGCACACTCATGGAGGAATACAAAGGTGATAGGGAAGTGATTCTTTGAGCATGGAAGCTTGAAGCTTGGAGCTTCAATGGTGACCATCCATGGCCGAATCTTGCAGAGACAAGAAGGACCAAAACCCAGCAGTCCAACAGCACAAGGAGCTCCATTACCGCGAGTTTGAGAAGCTTGAAGGCTTGTATTCTTCATTTCATCAAAACCCATCAATGTGAGTATGAATTCCGCCTTACTCCTTGGTTGTATTCTATTCGTTTTTATGCATGTTTGTGATCCTTGGGACTTGATTGAAACTTCTACAGTGTGCATGTGCATGTTAGGGTTCAGGGTAATGGCTAAGTCATTCTCTTACTAATCCCATGCATGGATTCCCTGGGTATGATAAGTTGGTTGTAAGAGTTCAATTCAAGGTCCCAAGGATCACAAATCATGCACAAAAACCGCATATGAACACATCAAAGGAGGTGCGGAATATACTCACATTGATGGGTTTGATGCTAGGAAGAACACAAGCTGCGTTTTCATCCTCCATTGAGCTCGGCAGTAGCTTTCCTTGACAGTGGGCTGCTCGGTTTGGACTGGTTTGGACTCCTCCATGTTCGGCCATTGATGAGCACCATTGAAGCTCAAAGCTTCAAGCTTTCCAAGCTCATGAAGACACTTCCCTATCACCTATGTATGCCTCAAGGTGTGCTAGCACTTGTTCATCTTCCATTTTGCTTCTCAAATTTTCGGTGAAACCAAAAAAATAAGAGAAGAAATCGCACCATGCGTGAAGGAGATGAGAGGAGAGAAAAGAGAGGGAAGAGAGAATTCGTACATCTTGCATGTTGGAGAGAGAGAGGACCGAATTAATATAGTAAAAAGGGAAAAGAAAAAGTAATATATATTTATTCATTTATTTTCCAAAAATAAATAAAACATATATATATATTCCAAACCTTTTCATATTCCATCACTTTTACTTTTAACTTTAAGTCATATCACATCACTTTTCACATCACATCTATTCACTTTAATAAAGTGACATATTTGTCAAGTCACATCACTCAAAGTGACAATTGATTTGACGATTGACGCGACTAGCGATTTGACGCTTGATGTGACTCGCGTGCCGCGCTCGAATTCGAAATGCGAATGCGCTCGCAATCACTCTCGGGCTCGGGTTCGCTAATTCCAAATTAACGAATTTTCCGTCGCGTCGTAATTAAGTGATTACGCCTAGAGAATTCACTATTCACGTCGCTAACGAATTAATTCTAAATTAATTCGTTTGCCCGAATTAAAATCTAATTTTAATTCCGCGTCGAAATCCAATTTCGATTAATATATCGAATATATTAATTTTATCGATTAATTCCAAATTAATCGTTCTCCCTCTTTAATTAATATTTTATCCCAGATAAAATATCTCCGCAATTAATCCCAGATTAATTTTCTCTCTCATCGAATTAATCCCAGATTAATTCTATCTCTCTCTTCTAATTAATCCCAGATTAATCAAAGTGCGAGTAATACGTCATCGGTGAATCTTCAGGAAGCGACCCATGAGATCTCCGGATATGTTGGCAGTAAATACGATCGTCGGACTGTCCGAACACGTAAGTACCTCGTACTACGTTTATATCGATTTACAAGACAAGGTTGGCTTCTAGCAAGCGCCATGCCTACCCAATTCTCCAGAATATTCTTACAGGATATATAGATCTGTATCAAGCGTAGTATACCGTAGTTGTGTGTATATCGGCCCAGTATCGGATAATCACGTGCTAGGCCTGGGGCTGGATAAGTGTCTGCCCCGTACGAAGCACATGTCAGATGTCTGGTAACTAGTCTCTATAATCGGATATACATGACCTTGTCATAATATCCCGATGGCCGCGCAGCACTTAATAGCACTAATACCGTATCCTGCGTGACATCATCTCCAATATGACTGAAGTGATACTTCCGTCTTACATCACACCCAATACTCTACGACCTCTCTGATAAACCCAGAAGTGGTGTACTCAGAACCCGTTTAAAGTCCCCTACCACCAAGACCAAAGTTTATCGATTATCGTAAGTATTAGCGAGGCAAGTCTCAGGTTAAGACTATACACACCTACTTTGATTTCGGCCTCCCATAGACACATAGTCATAATACCAATGGGATTCCGAGGGGTCTATCCAGAGCGAAGCTGTTTCCCGTACCGTCGGTGAAACACGACCTCCTATCGCACTTGCATAAGTATCCAATACTTATATATATGAGAACTATGCCGTTGTGCCCTCACAACGTGCACAAGTGCAATACTAGCCTATTCCGCATTATCATGTCCAGTCTCGATAATACTCGGCTAGGGATATTAATGATTAAACCTTCGGGGACTGATACTGTCTCATATCATTCTCAGTCCAGGTACTAATCATAGGGACCTCTCTTCATTTATATATCTATGGTGAATCTAATCACAAATGATGAGAGTGCAATTTCTTTGTCACATAGTTAATTTGCTACAACAACACAATGATCTGTGCAAATAGTGACGCTATGGGTCATAATGTCCAACAATCTCCCACTTGGCACATAGCCAGTCACTCAAGTGTCCCACACATAAACTATGTACGGTTCGCTCAAATTGCTGAGGAAAGGTTTTCGTCAGCGGATTTGTTTGTTTATCGTTTGACGCGATTTATACGATCATCACATCGCCATGATGTATGATCCGAACGAATCAGATGATATAGAAGTATATATCTGGATCGTCGATGAGACCTTTAATTCCTGCTCGTGTTGACGCCTAGCTCAGCTGCTAAAAGAACTATATCTAATCTAATTAGATTTATTTTCGATCCAAATGGCTTCTATTTGCTGCCTCAGCTGCAGCAATAATCCGCATTTGTTGTTAATTCGGCAACAGTTATCTTGCTCGGAAGATTTCCAGCTCACTGTCCCAGTGTTCAAACTTTATAGTACCGCAGTATTTATCGGTTTGGAAACTTGACTTGCAACAGTGATCCCAGTCACTTCAAGTTCTCCATCTCCATAGTTTAAGGACAACATCTTTAGTTCTCTCAGATACTAACAGATGTTCTTTAATCTTCAATCCAGTGACTATCACTTGGATTGACCCGATAGTGACTCCATATGCTCAAACCGTATGAGAACACCAATATAAGTACATTTTAATTGTACAATTTTATCAGAGAGTGTTTACCAACTCCAAATCTAGCCCAGTAGATCTTTATTCCTTGAATAAAGGTTGTTACTCCCCAGAATTCTACGGAGAATTTCTTATGAAAGAATATCCATGAAAGCCAAGCTTTCACCAATTGTTTTATGGAATTTTCATTGTCAGTGCCCTCTCCCACTAACCTCCTTATATACACAAGAATTATTTCGTTTTGAGTTAAATCATAAACTATTATGATTATTTCAAAACGTCAGTTACAAGAACCCTATGCTTGCTTCAATCCAAACATGGATTGAATAATCCGTAAACCTTGTTTGTCGGTTATACAAAATCGTCAGAATGTTGATAAACAT